>PNEQ01105524.1:0-12591 GCA_003012365.1 Medauroidea extradentata | reverse complement strand
ATTGTGTTGTGAGAGTTCTAGTTGATTACTGTTTTGTGTATTTCGTAGCTTTGTGAGCTATTAAATCCAGTACTTAATTTAACTCTTTTATTTGTAATTATAAGACCTCTATCCCAAAGAACTCATGGGAATTGCCCACATATAAAGTTTGTGCTCTCAAACTTGTAACTATATATATATATATATATATATATATATAAATATATATATATATGAATGAGGTTTTTACTGTTCCTTCGTGGCTAACAGCGTGAGGAGGGTTACTGCCTGTAAACTGTCCCAACTTCTCCCAGGCTAAGCCACTGCAGTGACTATTACACATTAACTAACTTTTCACTAGGATTTCATTAAATTATTTATGGGAATAATAATTTATTTAAATTGGCAAACAGTGTAGAATGAAAACTATACGCTGAAGCAACATCTACTATGTTTACCGGGATATCGAACTATTGAAATATTGTTTGTTGAAATTATACCCTAGAAGAGAGGGTATGGGTGGTATATATTCAAGACATGTGGTAGACTCTTTCACTGGTATTCCGAGGTTTGGTAATCCAAGGTGCCTAACTGTTAAGTATTACAGTGAATGGTCACACAAAAACCTGTCTATTCTCGTCTGTTGAGTATGTTGAGCAAACTTCCAATGCCCTGCATCTTATCCACTTGTACAAGGAAGCAGAAAAACTGACTGACTAACGGAAGTGCAATGTGGCAAGTTTATTGTTAAGAGGGCGTGGTACATAATTCAACGCTGGAAGCATTAATCTATAACTGTAGGTTCCTTGAAGTCAATTTGCGAAAATTAAACAATAGCAATCCTAGACAATAGTTTTAGCCAACGTCTTAATCAAAATTGTTTCCAGTGTTACGGACTTCTGAGGCACAATCTCTGACGCCGGAACCTCGTGCATTTAACTGCGGCGCAAGAGATCACGCGTAACGAATTAGTAATTCTGGATAAATGTTTACTCATAAAGCTGGCAAATACCATTATCTAGGATTGCCATTGAGTATTTTATCCATATTGGCTTCGAAAAAAGCGTAGAAATTAATTGGTCTTTTCAGCGTTTACTTGTCTACACACTCTCTTAAGCTGTCAAATATTGTTGTTACTAAGAGAAAATTTATTATTATGTATCGTTTGTTATTAAAGAAAAATAAGTCATAACTAATTCAGAATGAATACTGAGATCATGCCTAATTTTAAATGTTAGTAAACTTGCCAGAGGCAACATTTCGTAACTCTACGTCATTCAGTACATAGCAGATGTAGTGGCCATGTTTTCAGTGCAAAATTACAGTTGGATTGACATCTGGTTCTGAATAGAAACAACAATTTTCGCCAAATTTTTAATTGGAACAGTTACTTTATTTTAAGTTTGAATAAATATTCGTAACTCACTAACTTTATGCATAAAATATATTTAACTCATGTATGGATTTTTGTGCACAAATTCCTTGCTACATTCTTATCTAATTTTTTATCTAATAAATTTATTTGGAAATGAATACATTTATTTTATGATTCGAGCTTTGAAATCAATTCAAAATACAATAGGTATAACAATAAATTAAAAGCTGGCTCAATTTTATTTGGTAAACTCAAAAAATCTACAAATAAATGGTATGACACTCGTGAGCTTTACGCTAACGTATTTCGAATCTGCACGGTGTTTATCGTCATGCCAGGTAGCATTATCGTATCTCTAGGGTCGTTATTCAACTCTTGACTAACGATTTCCTTCGTCCAGGTGCTTTGCTGTGTTGCGGGTTGTACAAAGATCACAATAAATCACAAATAAACAGACAAAGACAAACTTGAAGTTCAAAGAGTGGAAAGCACTGTTATAGTTTTTTCCCAACAATTTGTTGTATGCATTTTGATATTAAGTTTTCGAGCAGCTTTAACAGGATTATTGCGTTTTTTTTCGAGCCACAGGACACGCCGAGATAATGTTAGTGGGACAGATAGTAGTAGCTGTGGCATATTGTTCTTATACCTAGTGCACACGGACATATTAAATACACCCCCTACATGCATGTTAGAGGCTCAGACGTGAGGGAAATATAAGGTCGACCTTGAAGCGCGCATCAAATGCCACATCGACTCAACGAGCCAAGCGCTGAACTAGCGTGCAATATTCCAGCCGATACATGTTTACTATAGGACAGTAAAATATGAGCATATAATGTTATTGTTGGAAAGTTTGTAGCAAAGTTCAGTACATGTTTCTGAGTTTTGCATACATCCGGTGAGTACAGTTTGAAGTATGGCAGGCAGCCTGAAGTGACAATATTCAGCTCTGTTGGAGAGCTTAGACACAATGTCTATAATAGGACTGTGTGTGTACTTAGCCGTTGGTCAGCGTTGTGGCGTGACACGCGAATACTTTTTTTACGCGAAATCACCGAACTAAATCTTATTGTTGTTATCTGTGAAAAGAACACCCACTTGAAACTACGTATGCCACATTTTGAAACGTTAGTATGCTTGTTAGTAACATGATTTTGGGCCTCTGGAAATTGCTAAAAACGGCATTTTTAGACTGCTGTAACTCTGTAAATACGACCTGAATCCGTAAATTGCAAAGTAAGGTGCGTGCATTGGTCTTTACTTCATACTATGCAAAAATAAAATTTTAGGGTTACCGCTTAAAGTTCCACAGGAAAAAGAGTTCTATGAAAACACTGCACGCCAGTTTAGCGCTGCGAATATAGACCACGTGCCTATCGTCGAGTGTTGCTCTGGGTTTTATCGCTATATAGTTCCCGCACCGGTACACAGTACTCTTAATGAGCACGGTGTCTTTAACAACGACATTCCAACCTTGCGTGAAGTGTGTGTTCTTTCCGTACACTGGCTGAATAAGCACATGTGGAATAGTTCCGTGAATAAAAGTGTATATGAACCCGCTGCGACGCATTTGAAGTGGGCGGTAGGCGACGTCGTTATGTTTACAAGACAGAGACCGTCAGATATATCAAATATGTACACGATCATTTACACTAGCTAGCATACTAGATAGCATCCTACAAAAATAGGTGATCAGTATACACTGCAAATTTTCTTGTACGAAAAGGAGTACACTTTAAATAATTTGAATGAAGATTAACATGCTTATTTGAGGACATTAGGGGTGATTTGCACCATATAGCATATACCACAGTAAAAACGGCTCGGCTAGAACTATATATGCGGGATATAAAGCGGCGACCACATCATTTTATTGAACCTACGACTGTGCCTAAGTTCAATGTAGACCTCAATTCTATGAAGTAACTTGCAGAATACATGGCATTTTGAAATAAACAACGCCACAGCTACTAGAGACGCTATTTGTGTAGTATTGCCTGATTCTGCATCATGACACAGAAGCCAGGATCTCCTTCACCAGACAATATTTACAATTTTAACTTTTATTTATTTATTTTGTACAGGCAAAATAATATAATGTGCTGGTGAGTATTCACACGACACACGTTCGTTACAAGAAACAGAGAAAGGCGATCATAGATATGTTTCTTCTCAGATACCAGTAAACGTGCGTCCACAATGCTTATCAACGAAAATAAAACACACTTCAGACTTCTTGTAAATATGACTTTCAAGACACCCCGCACATTGGAAACATTATTTAAACTTGGCTAAAAACGGCTCTTCCTGACAATTGTTTCTCAACATGTATGTACCGGATTCGTTCGGAATTGAGGTCTACACTGAACTTTGGTACAGTGACAGGTTCAATAAAATGATGTGGTCAGCGCTTCAAGTCCTGCAGTAAAAACGTCTCGGCTACAACACTGCGTGCGTGTTTACTACTTTGGCCGTAGAGGCGATATCACACTGCAATTACGCGTCTTTCTTTCAACCCCGTAACTGAAAATACTGTAAACAAAATTATCAATTCAATAAGTACGCAAGCGGTAGGAACAGATGGGATTGATGTCAATATGATTAAACTCTGTACACCATACTGTGTCCCAACGATAACTAACATCATAAACACTTCAATTATCTGCTCAAAATTCCGTAAAAAATGGAAACTATCTAAAATAAGACCGATAGCAAAAATAAAACACCCAACAGAATACAAAGACTTTAGACCGATCAACATTTTGCCTGTCATCTCAAAATTTCTTGAAAAAGTAATGCACACACAGTTGACTGAATATCTAAATAAGAATGACTTGTACTCCGAACAACAATCAAGTTTCTGCCCACACCACAGCACAAGCACTGCCCTTCTGGACATAACAGATGACATATACACAGCTATGGATAAGTCACAGATTTCGTTGTTAATATTATTAGATTTTTCGAAAGCATTTGATACAATTATTAATCATGAAATGTTACTAGATAAATTGTGTAATATAGGGTTGTCCGCAAGTGCTGTAACTTGGTTTAGAAATTACTTGAATGATCGTTCCCGCAAATGGTTGAATTGGTGTCCTGTGACGAAGTAAAGTGTTCAGATGCTAGAGTTGTAAGGTCTGGAGTGCCACAGGGATCGATCTTAGGACCGATTCTATTTTCTTTATACATACGTGATCTACCGCAATGTCTAAGTTACCTTGCGTGTCATCAGTACGCGGATGACACACAATAGCACATTTCGTGTTTGCCTAGCGACCTACTCTTTATGATAGAAAAAATTAATGAAGACCTGGAAAGAATTAACAAGTGGTGTGGTGAAAAAAACACGCTTAACGTTAACCCGAGCAAAAGTGCATGCATCAAAATTGGAACACCACAAATCATTAAAAAATTCCTGGTACATCCATGAATTAAAATCAATGGGGAGATTATCCCTGAGGTCAAAACGGTAAAAAGTCTGGGCATCCAATTTGATCAGAATCTTAACTGGGTGAAGCATATTTCAAGGTTGGTGCAAACAGGATACTATCGGCTCAAATATCTCTATAAATCCAAGCACATCCTCCCAACATGCTTAAAACTAAAAGTCTGCGACCTCTTGGTCTTATCCTCTTTTAACTATTGCGCAGGTTTGTTTATTGGAATAGAAAATTCACTAAAATATAAAATGCAAAAATTACAGAATGCATGTCTTCGATATGCATACAATTTAAAGTGACGCGAACATATAACTGAATATTTGAAACTTTCTGGCTGGCAAAATATGGAAAACAGACGATTGATTCTACTTGCCTGACAGATAATAAAAATAGGAAAGTACAACCAACCAATATATTTGATAAATAAATTAACGCAGCTTATAACCAAACACGGACACTTCACCAGACATAAAAACAATTTAAGAATCCCGGTACATGGAACTGCTAGATATAAAAGGTCTTTTTCTTATTTGGCAAGTAAACTGGTGAATGACCTGCCACATGAATTAAGATATAATCTGAGCAATCTCAAAGCCAATTTAAGAAAATAAGAAAATAATAATTGTACTTATCTCACCTTAGATGTAACTGCTAAATGGAAATAAGGAGAACGCTGCATATAACATTTGGATAACTAAATATCATTGATGTCAAGCAAATTGTGAAAAATTTTGTATTTGTAAATATCTTCAGGTTTTGGCAATTCAATGTTTTTTGTAATACTGTAATAGTAAATAAATTCAGGCTTAATTCTGTAACTGCGGAATAGAATAGGCTGTATTTAGATGACATAAACTCACTGAAACTGTTGTAATGTTAATAATTGTAATGTTTATATTTGTAATATTTTTTCTTTGTTTAGGTAATTCAATTTTTTCTTTTGGCAATTTATGTTAAGGAGTTAACTTTAAGACAAATTTTGTTCTTTGATTTATTTATTTCTTTAAGGCAAATGTTATCACTTGATCTTTTTTTATATATATTTCTTTGCAAATGTAAAATATCTGATGCAATGTATCACGTATTTGTGCAAACCGGCCCATGGTTGAACTATACGTGGGTAAATAAATGAAATAAATAAATATATAAATAAACATGTGCCGTCCGGCGTCGCTCGTAGCGCCTCGTAGATATTCGCCTCACACACAAGCATATCCTTCAGCAGGCGACCGCCTTAATGTACAAGAGATATGTCCTGTGTGTACCAGGCATTACATTTGTTAGAAAAATGTTCTAGTAGGCAGTTTTAGTCAACATAATAGTCGCGTAACTCTATTTATCACACACACACATACACACACACATACACACACACACACACACACACATATATATATATATATATACATATACACATACTAAACAAAGTGAGTGTTAACTTTAGTATCTATTTAGTATGCAAAATAAACCTTCCTTTCTAATCACTAATAACTATCTACTGAACATCTACGATTCTCTACACTACGGTAGAAACTGCTAATTTAAAAGTAATTTATATTTTAAACTAGTTTTCGTCCACGACTTCATTCGCATGGTTTTCAAATAAATGCAATAATATTCTTAATACGCATGTTTTTACCTGTTATAAAGCAGAGCCTCTTCGAGTTGCGTGAAACTTAAGTCTCATTAGCCTACTCCAAAATATTTTAAATAATTCCTAAAAATATGTATTTTCATTGTCTATGTATATTAAATAAAAAAAATAAAAACATATACCGGTACTTCACTAATACTTTGAGTTCCCATCCACGCTCAACAATTCACCGAAGTGTAATCACAATCGGATGAATGGTATAGGAACGCGTACGTCACAGACAAGACACTCACCTATGATATATATGTTTATATGTATACATTTAAATAGCAGAGGAGAGTAGGGGGCTAACGTTGACAGCAAGGTCATTATGTACGCAACGATGGCTCAGAGAATAATGGACATTAAGTAAGGGAAACGGTCAAGTTGTGTATAAAGATATAACAACAATGCTCTAGAGTGATGCATAGGAAAGACAAGGATAATTGAAATGAGGAGGGCAGGACCAGAAAAGTTGCAACACTGCTCTTCGTAGCTCGAGAGTAAAGATCAGTGGAACGTTATTTATACATAACGTACCTGATACTTTCTTTTAAAGTATTTACGTTGAAAGTTTTATTGTAGAAACAGTTTTTAAGGGTATTAACTGCTGGCTTCCCTAAGTAATTGCATGCCCTTGAATATAGTTTGAAATAATATAGTTGCCATAAATGTTTAACACATAACTATCGCTAAACAGGCGAGTATCGCCAGTTCTACTGTTAGCGCCTATTAAATAGCTCCTGCTGAATAATGATTCTCAATGTAATATGGCCTTGGAGCAAGGACGCAACAATTCTTGAAGTATGGACAAACATCAAACAATCTACCTGTCTACATACAATAATTTTACATGATCTTTATTTTAGGAATATAACACATAATTTAAAGACATGTCAAAAAAGTAAAACTCTATTATCCAATATGGTTACTATTGTACCTCCTTAAAGACGAATATTAGAACAGCAATTATTACGTTTGCCTCTCCCATCTCCTCCTGGTAATTGGAGTTGTTGTGTCCCTACATAGGGTAAGTAACGTATTGTACAATGGGCAAGATGAAGAGTCTTGTGATATTGCGATCTGCAAGGGCAAGCAGTCTGTATTCTTGTTGACCCTAGATGATCAATGATAACAGCTGTAAAAGAGCTTTGTGTTGTGGGCTCCAAAATGTAACTGTCTCCTGATGTACCTAACCTAGACATCTAGGTTCTTCTATTTGCTAACACCACCTCTCCCCCCACCAACACACACACTCTCTCTCTCTCATCACACTGCACACGACACAAATGGGTTGTAAATTACTGCAAGACGCTGACATTATAGCTGACATTATATACAGTACAATTCTGGAGTACAATCTTTTGCAAAGCACATCTTGCGTGAAATGAGACGATACCGAAATCATGTTTTTTTATGAGAAAGACAATACAATGCAAGATGCATATGCCAAATAAGATGTAAACAATGAGAGTGAGGTATCCATGTATTTTTTATTAGGGTAGACATCTTTTGAATAGTTTCTTCTCAAGTAGAAGATCTAGTTCTGGAAAAAAATTACTTAAACACTTTATTTTCGAGGGCGAATCCTTCCGTTAATACTTTTGTGCAAATATAAGTCACATAATAAATTAACCCAATTTTTTCCTATGAAATCACCTCCTGAAGTTTGTTCCAGTGTTTTAGAAACACTCCGGTACATACATATAATATAGTGCAGCTAAAACTGTGAAATAAGAGGCGACTCAGCCAAGAGATAACAGTTTGACTTTAAATTAATATCAGTAATATTATTTTGGACTCAGATTTTTGCAGTAAAATGCAAAGGGACGGATGGAAACACAGTATGCAACGGACATGTGTAGCTCGAAGGTTGTGCGGAGGGGAGGGTGTTGCACATGGCAAAGTGTGGGCCAGTACAGGCAATGTACTGGAGGGTGAAGCAGGTGGTAAGGTAGAACCCCTGCAGGGAGGGAGAGTAGGTGGGGCGAAGGTGCAATGCTTTGTGCCGCCAGTGTAGGGGGACACCGCCTCCTTTATCTGCACTCCCCTCTGACCTGCTGTGTGTCAGGACTATGCTGTAGTCTCATGATCACACTCCATCTACACCAGGTCTAGCTAGACTGAAACATCGAGCCTCTAGGTGAGGTGTGGCCCAGGACGACCATGCTCAAATACTGTATCTGTACGCCCCTCTAACAGTGATAAAATAAAAAATATACTTAAAGGCAAAAATTTATTCCATGGAATTTAGACAATTCTCCGAAAATCATAGAATTTATGGAATTAAACTATTAATTGGTTAAGTAAAGTGGCAATTAGCAAAAAATAAACATAATTACTTAAGATTTCAGCTTTTTAATAGTGTATCGCGCACTGCTCTATGACAAAACATTTACCAAGATGCGGTTGTTCAAGTCCAATCTTGCACCAAGAGATATGGGTGGGATGGAATGTGGAGTGACATTGTCCCCCGTCAATTTTCTGTTTTTGCTGATTCTAACAGGCCATTGTCTATAACAGAACATGTAACTAGCATTGCTACATTGTGTATGTCGTTTTTAACATTTTGTTTCATAATTTAGGGCAGTATCAACATTAACTTTATGCTCTTGCTTCTCAAAAGACATCTCGTACGATGTAATATTTGTACAGTTGTCTTGAATGCAGGTTTATCTTTATAATATCGTACATGTAACAAATTACTTATTGGCACCATAATAAATATAATATAACAAGGATCAATAACACACAAATATATATTTTGTTCACATAACTCTTCTACCCTCACAGTATGTGCAGCTCATAGAGCACGGAAGGCCAGCAATGCGACAGGAGCACTTTGATCCACACTCAGATCTACATGCACGCGATATGAGATGTGTAAGTTAATCGGGAGCTGGTGGCAAACCACTGGTGATCTGAGGAAGTGTTTGTTGAAACTCACGTCATCCCCAGTTGGTTAGTGTTAGAGTATTGCCCAGGCAATCCTAAACCTGCAATGCATGGTCAAATCAAGATTAGTTTGAAAGGTTTACCAATACAATTTGTTGTAATTATAGGTCCTTATAATACGAATCACCGTGGCTGAAAATAGGACCTGCTCGAGTGCTATAAGGCCGCAGCACTTGTTGGAGGTTCACAATTCGAGCATACAGACGCCAACGAAGTTCATTCAGGGTAGAGAATTTCTCTGTAGTGTATATGTTGATAATGAATTCCTCGCCAGTAGCATTGATTTCTTCTGCAGTAGCATATGGGTTACGAAATATGGAAACAATATTCTGGAGATGTAGATTTTTTTTCCAAAGCTTCCAAGCGTTTTTCTAACATTTATGGAAAATGGCAAAAGTGGTGTCACAACCAGCAAATAATAAACAATTCTCGTTGTTTCCAAGTTTTTTTTTTAATTTCACAGATGTTAAACAGTTTTGCTGTTGCAGTATTTTTTTCGGGGCTGTGAACACTGATTCAGGTGTTTTATTTAGCTCTTTAAATCAGTACAATGATGATATCAGTATAATTAGCTACGACAACTTCTTTGTCACAGCACAGACATCGTTTCTCAGGACAGTTTCCACAATCAGCGTGTCTGCATTTGCAGATACCTGAAGAACAGCGAGTCCTGCACGTTCAAAGCTCTCCGAGTGCAAGCTGATGAGTTGTGATTTGTTGTATGTGTTATTGAGGAAATACTTTTGTGAAGTTGTGACAGCTGTGTTCTTATCAAATTCAAAATTTCTTGAGTACTATATAATGCACGGCACTTCCGTTCTGTTCCTTTGGTGGTTTCTCCATACCCATCGAACACTAGAACAGCCATATACGAATAATGTAACACAACATACTGTAGGTAACAAATTAACGACTTCACCATATGTTAGTAGGTGGTCCCAGACAAATTCTTGTATAAGATAACCCCCATCAATGATTATTGTGGCTGCTTCATTTATCCTGCTCGTGCACATGTGGTAAGTTAAGACCTGCAGAAGCGTAGACTTGGTTGTTTTTCACTTTGATACCTCATAAAACAAAGGCGGTAGCCTAGGAGCAAGTTCATACTTCAGATACTCCATAAAATCACCACCTTGGTGATGGATAACCCATCCAATGCGCATAAACAACTGTTGGGGACAGATGGGAACAGTTTCTTCCCGTATGGTAATACTTCGGTTCATAACTGCTAATGAATTTACCATGCTGTTTCTTGACAACTTTATATTGCTGAAGTTATAACCTACCTTACTCTTCATAGCCGCAATACCAACATACACAGAACAGTCACAGTTGATGTTGTCATCCCCAACAACACCAGAGTCAATGGAACAGAGACATTCAATTTCGCGTCAAGGAGAATGTGTGTCCAGCCATATGCGAAACACTAAGGCATCCTGTGCATCTGGTGCACGCCTAGATTCTCGTAGCACCATGTTGCTCGTATGTGCCACATGAAACTCCAGTAAAATTATCCATTGCTCTACACAGGCTAAGACAGACAGGGAATGTGAAATAGGCTAGAACACTGTCTGATATCCCTCTTCTATGCACGAACCCACCTTGCACCTTCATTTGATACACGAGTTCTTGTTCGAAGGCATGTCAGTCCAGACACCACTCCACATATTATGACGGCCTACGAGTACTGAATTACCCATATTCTGTGAACTTCTGCAGTTCTTCTGCAGGAGTTTTAGAGTCCAACTTCTCCATTTGCTGGACATACAGCTGAGGAGATTTTACATTGTTGAAATGTCCAGCTGTATAAAGATATGGCAACATTTATTTCACATTGTAGAGATGAATATGCCAGTCACCAGCGCTCTGCTCTTAAGAACAAGCATGCAATGTTAACATATTCAGGTACTGAGCCAACAGCTTGCCAGTTCTACTAACTTGGGGGATGTCTTTCATTTTTTACATTTATTCTCTTTGCAAGTTTTCACATACTTTTGAGGTTCTAAGTTCTTCATTTCTTGATGTACCTATTATCATTTCAAGGACTAAGGCGTTCAGCTCCTCTTTCTTGCCTTGAATCTCAGGAATATCTTCAAGTAGCATTGTGGTCGAAACATTTGCTGTGAGTAATTGTGCTCTAAGTGCACGAGCATATGCATGGCCCGAGACCATGTGAACAACATATGCTTTTGCATTAAAATTGTGTCCAAAGTTCTTCAAGTCCACTCCCTGACATAATATAACCAACATAGCCCAATTAAGATATTAAGGGATGAAAACCACCTAATCAAATAACCACAGTCTCCAGATCTCCTGCAGGTGCTGCTGTAATGCGAAACGCGTCATTTACCCTAAAAACCATTTGCCCTAAAGTCATTTGCCCTAAAATTTCAATACAATTACGTCACTTGCCCTAAAAGTCACTTGACCTAAAGTCACTTGCCCTAACAGTCACTTGGCCTAAACTTCACTTGCCCTAAAAGTCACTTGCCCTACAAGTCACTTGCCCTAAAAGTCACTCGCCCTAAAAGTCATTTGCCCTAAACGTCATTTGGCCTAAACGTCATTTGGCCTAAAAGTCACATGGCCTAAAAGTCACTCGGCCTAAGAGGCACTCGTCCTAAAAGTCACTTGGCCTAAAAGTCACTCGGCATAAAAGTCACTTGCCCTAAACGTCACTTGTCCTAAAAGTCACTTGCCCTAAAAGTCACTTGCCCTAAAAGTCACTTGCCCTAAAAGTCACTTGCCCTAAAATTCACTTGCCCTAAAATATATTTATCAAAAATTCCATTCCTTTATTTTGTATTCTCTTCTCTGTTCACCAAACTTCGGGTAAAATCGTGTTTCTTGAAATTGAGTTATTCGAGTCGCTCATAGAGTGCAGTAGCGACGGATTTTGGATTCGCAGCATTCCTGAAAACATTTGCTTCGGTACGATTGTTTCTTTCGACAGAGGACGATTCATATATTTGAATTTTGTTCAAAACATATTTATTTTCATTAATTTTTTTTACATTTTTACTTTAAGAAATATCTTTTAGGTATTTTCGTTTAAATAATTAATCGGGGTTATTTTAGAACTAACTTCGTCACCACCATAAACCTACGATACGATTCTGTCGCTCATCTTTTGGTTGCAGTACGTCATACTGTTCTTTACAAATAATATGTTTACATCGACTTTCAATAATTCCATGCTACTG
>PNEQ01105523.1:0-12831 GCA_003012365.1 Medauroidea extradentata | reverse complement strand
CAAGAAGACAAGAGTAATTATAAATTGCAATTAATACAAAACTTTAATTCTTTATTTGAAAGTTTTTTAAAACACACTTTATTGGTTACATTGCCGAGACGCATAACTTAGGCTCTAGTAGAATATTACTGGTTTCCATGAAACGCAGTGCAATTTCTCAATACATGTAAACCAAAAGTTATATGTCTTTGTGTTAATATTATGACTATTTGTAGGAAAAGAAAGTATAGCGATTTAGAGGGGGAGGGGGTGAAGACCATTATATTGAGAGCACTGAGCTCAAAACATTGACCGGCCGCCACTGACTTGAGATTAAGTCGCCATTTTTAATTGACATATTTTTCGTCAAATGCCGTGTCTGAAACGAAGTTTTTATATATTTAGGGTTTTGGAATGTACAGTGGATAGATTCGAACGTTGTAAGACAGTACTGCGGGCGCAAAATTTGGAACTATACACTTTGTGTTATTTCTATTTCTCTTTTTTTTTTTTTTTTTTTTTTTTTTTTTTTTTTTTTTTTTTTTTTTTTTTCACTGTTAAAAATATTGTCTATTCTTTATTCTATACAAACTAATGAGTTGTTTTTTTTTCACGTCCTAAATTACGAATTCTACGATAATATTAATTTTTAAGGGTTAATTTATTTACAAAATACGAAATTAAAATTTTTAGATAAAAACAATTTTCTACATACAAAATAACACTAATGGGCTTTTAATTTACATTATTGTTGGTTTTAATAGATATGTATATATTTTTTCAGCTGAAAAGCGGAGCATAAAACGTAAGTAAGCAGCAGCTGACGAATTTTCAGAGCTATTTTGGAATTTAGCGTGCTACTTCACCTCAGTAAAATTTACACCCTAAATCCCCAAATACTGCACTAACCTGGTCACGTAGTTGATTGGTTGATTTAGAAACCTAAATAATAGTTTCGGACACGGCCATAGTTTTTTATTCAGATTCATTTCTGTAAAAGTTACTTCGTTTGAGCATAAAATGTACACCGATAGAATTTCTGGCGTCACAGTCATTCATATGCTAGATTTGTTATGGCATCTGAAACCATACAAAAAATAACTAATATTCTACAGAATAGACTAATACAGACATTTCATTAATTCTAACTTTAAATTTACTAAAGTGTCTTACCCTGTGCTATAATGTAGCCAAAACTGTAATACATATGCTAAACATTTCACTTGTCAAGAACTAACACATTTGTGTTGACAGCTATTCCTCCACTTTTACTTTTAACTTATTTTATTTTTACTTTTAATTTTATTTATTTAATTTTCTATTATTAGGCTCCAAAAAAGCGGTGTATATGAAACAGATCACAATTTGAATTTGTTAAATTGAAGAAATAGTGTATAGAAAACTATCCCAGCATCGACTGTATACTCTCGTCTCAACTCGCGACGCAGTGTTGCCAAGTTTTAATATAATTTATTATGTTCATATGGTACTACTTCATTTGTCTTCTCTTCAGGTTTGCCTCGACAACCTAGGATAATGTCGTGGTCTCGGACTTCGAAGAAGCTGCCCAGTGACACACTTATAAATTATTCCGAGCAACACCCGCCAAACCTCGAGGAGAAATTTTTGATGAACTCAGTCTTCATTCTAGCTGCTCGTTGTCAAACAATTCATAATTTTATGTTTGCACTAGATTCTGTTAAACTTGTATACAATCCTCCTGACTAGAATTGCATGGAATAAGTACTTTAAAGTTACGTTAGTTTGAAAATGACTAGTGATGGTGGTCTACTGAGGGAAATATTGTTTGCTAGGCTGCTATGTGATGTCTACATTTCTGACGCTTTTCTTACGTTACTGGTGGGTTTCTATTTGACTGGGCCAATGATAATTTTGGTATGATACGACTGAACGTCTGTAATTCGTCTGTAAACTGCTATACCGCGCCATAAATTAGTCGTAAAATGATACAAGGAGCAGGACTCTACTCTGATTTTATAGGCATGATGCTGCTGCTCTTTAAATTTACCTGTAGTAATTAACGCGCCTTTATAAAAGCACCTATATCAAAAGAAATCACGAGGTGTGTGTGCATATATATATATATATATATATATATATATATATATGTATGTATGTATATATATATAAGGTACCTGAACCAAATAAGGCCATGCTAACGTTTGACTTCCTGCCATTTCCTTAAATTTGCTAGTGAACATGTGGAAAAAATCACAAGTATATTATGTTGTCTCGTAAACATGAATACATAACTATAAATAATAGATTTCTACATTAATTAAAGTGTACTTAAAATATGTATTAGAAAAGGTAACATATTGGCCTTATTACGAACTCATGTTCCAAATAAGGCCAGCAACTACAAATGTGTGTATATTACAGTGTATTTGTCAACACTAGCCTGAAAAACACAAACTTGTTTTGTTTCGTACATTTTGAACCGAAGATAAAGAGCAATGTATTTATTAGTTAATCTTTATCAGAAACAAAAACACTTACAAAAGAGTCATTTGTCCTTGGATAAATACCTGGACCAGAGGTAAATTCTTACGTACGTACGTACAAATGCATACTCGTTATTAAATGTTCAGAAACATAAGTGAACCATTGTAAAAGATAAAACATCAATTATAAGTTAGCACACTTAATCAGATTCAAAGAACTCAGAGCATTCCCAATTACCTATCTTACCTCGCTTTGAAATGCCAACACATTTCTCATGAAAATACACCAAGCATGTTTTACACAAGATCATGTCGGCTACTTCATCAATTTGACAGACGGGACAATACCAACTGTCGTTCCTTGTGTTGATGCCACTTGTGCTAGGAGTACCACAATCGTCATGCGAACCTCGTTTCTTGGGAACCTGGTGGTGTGATGTCCGTTTTGGCAAATTGCGTGACCTTGGTGCCATATCATTAAGAACTACCATACCCATGACATTGCTTTTTGATGTACATGCTCCACCATAAATACGGTTTTTAGAGGGTGTAGACCAATAAGGCCTAGTGGCCTTGTTGGTCTACACGCTTCCATTTTCACCTTGGCCTTAATAGGGACATTTGCAATATGGTGCCTTTTTTGCTTCTATATCTAAATGACTACAAAAAACGTTTAGTATTAATATTGCATTCGAAAGTAGACAAACAGAGCTGTAAGAATATATATACAACTTGTTAGTTTTCTGTACTATTTACATAGATTGACGCAATATTTACTCACCAAAATATTACATCAGCCACTTCGCGTCGTACCAAGAAGGAGACTGATGCGCACATCGTAGCTACTAAACGAAATAGCGTCCTCTGTTTTCTTGTTTTCCCGCTAGATGGCAGTTGCGTACAAGGGCACGCCACTACTACCCACTCATCACTGCCAGTTTTTTTACAACCATATGGCCTTATTTGGTCCAGGTACCTTATATATATAACTGTGCTACAGCACCTCAATGTTTTTTTTCTTATTCGAAAGAATTTTGCATGTACCAAAAGCGATCACTGTCTTTGTAACTGCTGAGCCAAAACGTTTACACGCTTAGTTCTACTAATTTCATTAATTTCCTCGTGTCATTTTAATTGATTTGAATTACATTAAAACATTTTTTCAGTTTTTACTACAGTAGATTTCCAACTGATACCGTTTGACTTTTACCTGTAACTGTCCAACGATATTTTCAAGTTCTGTAAAATTTAACATACAATAGGTAATGATGTATCAACATTGAATGATGAATAGAGACGTCCCAAAAAAATCCCGTGTCATAATATAAATTTTGTTATTACGTTTAACTTTTCAATGTGTTAAACAAAATTGACTATTTGTTAATGGCACGTCTTAGTACATAAGATTTTTTTTTTTCATTCGTTATTATTTCATTGTAAAATTTAGTTTTAGCTGCATAAGTTGTAGGCTACACTGGAGGAGAGAAAATTTGGCAAAGATTTTGTTTGAGGATTCATTTTCCTTATCCCAGCTACTGGCGTCTCGGCCGGTGTAGGCTACAATTCTTCTTCTTCTTATCCCCCTTCCCTTTATACCAACGTCAGAATACAAAATTTAGCTCAGGAGAAACGTTTCATAATTGCTATGCTCATAATATAATTTTCGTTAGAACTTAAAATTTTTAACATACTAAATCAATCGGAATATTTGTTTAATAGGAAGTGTAAGTTTAAATGCATGATTTCAATTCTATATTGCTTCATTATTATACGAATTTCTCATTTCATAAGTTGGTCTTCGGATAAAGGAAATCTTGACAATCTTTGGTTAAGGATTTTTTTTTCTTATCCCTGTCACGAGGCTGCGCATAGCAGTTTTCATACAAAAAAAACCTACCAAGGAAATTAATAGAACGAGCTCTATTTTTCTGTTAGTATCTTTGCTGGCTTTCTACTCAGAAACCAACCCATACGGCTAATCACAGCCATTTTGTGGTGGTCACATAACACACGGACACGGAAATTTCGCGGGTTCAACGACCTGCAGACTAGACTCCACAGTCCTGTGTACAATATGTCCTCAGATACTTGTTGATTGGATGCTGCTCCAGTGAGTGGCTAGTTGTACATCTTAACATCTGACAACAAGAGAGTGTTTCCACGCAGGTTTGAGATTGGTTCAGAGTCCTCAAGGATTAGTTCCATGAACAGTTATCCAAACATTGAAGTGACTCACGTGTACAGGCGTTCCAAATCTATTGTCTCATGATATCAATTCGCGAAATTTCCATAATATTTTCCGATTCTGTTCAAAATTCCGTCAACAGAAGAAATTTGTTTTGAAGCATTCCTAGGCTATCATGAGCACTAATTTATTTGGTTTCTGCAGCCAAGGTCAGGTACGCCATTTCCACTTGCATTTCTCAGTCTTATTCACTAGGTCCGACCCCTTTTTCATTAAAACCTCGGTTAAAACTGCTACTGCAGTTTCGTGTTTGATGCAGGGCACATGTAATAATAAGTGAGTCCTGGATACCATGTTAAACAACGAAAACCTTTAATTGGCCTCTTTGCCATTCATGTTGATTAAATATAATGTTCATCGTAAATACAGCAATTTGTGTTAGAATAGTTGTAGAGAGCCCGCTGAAATTTCATTGTATTCAGATTAATTTGTTTAATCTTACACGGTCACAATAATTTGTTGTTATGTAATGTGTATTGAATTTAGTTTTACATACTGGCGAGAGAGGCACAGGGTTTAAGAGGAGTTTTAAATTGTGTCACGGCAGGGAAGAGAGAAAGCTGTATACATCATATGCTAGCTGGTTTGAGACCTTGAATTGGTGTGAGAAACAGAACCAACAGGCTGGAAGTAGGTCAGCACAGGGGCGTGGCTTCACCTGTCCCCTGCAGTGTAAATTAATATAAACTTAATTATTAGTCATCATAAAGGACACAAATTTTGTAAATAAGTTCGAGTATGTGTTAATGTTAACCTTTGGTAATTTTGAAAAGAAATATTAAACCTATACGGAGGAAAGGAAAGACCGAGTTTAGTTTTGTCAGTCGTCCAAAAGCCTACGATTGGTTGGGAGTGTAAGCGAGGAGTTTGTTGGAGAGAAATCGCCGTGAGAGCGTCGGTTAGGGAGCTGAGGGGGACTTTCGTCGTGGGCGTCATACGAGGTGTGGTAGTGCCCGGAGTCCTCGCGGGTGTTCGCGGGAGTCAACGGATTTATGGCGACACTCGTCGAGGCCGTTACAAGAAATGGACGGGCCACGGAGCCGCGGACGTTCACGGGAGTCCGCTTATTTAATTAACAATTGCTTTTTTTCGTGGTCGTCACCAGGGCGTTGACGTACCCATGGTTGCCGCGATCGCAGGCGTGGTTGACCGTGAATTTCGGGCAAGTCTGTATTTGAAGATTCTTTGTTTCTCGTCACCAAGGTTGGACGCTCGTGGGTCGTCGAGTTCTTGGAGACGTGGTGGTGTGCTGTTCCAAAGAGGAAACCAAGCGTGAATTTCATAAATATAAATCACCTAGAATATCTCGTGGGACTAACAAACTGAACTTGGAGTTTCCAAAGTATCCAAGAAAGAAAGAAATTCCGGTGTTGTTATTCAGTATTCGTAGCACCTACCTTAAAAACTAGACATTTATCAAAATGTATATATATATGTATACATCCAAATAACTTAGGAGGTTACAAGCCTTATTTTCGCCGAAGATGCCCGAAGTAGGCTGTAATTCCTCCTGCCCTAAAACCAACGTCAGAACATGCATCATTTATAATGAATAGAGACGTTTCAGTATTGCCATGTGCAGAATAAAACTGTCATTACTACAATTAACTTTTCAACATACTTTACTATTTGTTTATGGCATACGTTATGATAAATTCATAATCTCATTTCGTTGTCATTTAAATTTAATATTGTTTTTCGTTGAAGAGGAAAAATTCGGCAATCTTCGGTTGAGGATTCGTTTGCCTTGTTCCAGTTACTAGGGCCTAGTTTGATTAAACAAACCACTTCCTAAATTACAGCATTTCTTGACGTTTTCTGTTATCACGTTAAAGAGGCACGAACTATTTCTTATATAAAAATTGCTTCACAGTCTGAGATGCCCAGTGCTATACCACAGAAAAAGATAAGAATATTTATTCTGTGGCTACACTCAGCAGAGATAAATAGAAATGTACAGATGCAACATTAGCAAGCTGCTGTAAGGTCGAGAAGGATGCAATATGGTGGTGTCTGTTTTTAATTTCGATCAGCTGATTGTGTTTGCCGAAGGGACATATTGAATGCTATTGTCATCAGCATATTATATGAAGTTCATACTGTTACGAATACTTTAACTACAGCCATTATAAATTTCAGACTATAAATACGTTATTCGTCTTTCAAGGTACGGTATCAATGGCAAATCCGATGTAGTACATTCTTTTTTTACGTTCACGGTATTGATTGAAAAGCAGATTTGGTACCAATTCATCCATCCACCATCAAACAACCGAAATATTAGGAGGCCTATTATAGATACCCTTCCAATGTCTGCTCCCAACACGAACGAAAGCAATTGAGTTATATTAAGAATACAGGCAGGTAGGACTTTCGAAACATAGTTTATACTTACTTGGGAAAAGTTATTTTCGGGTAATTTTCGACCTCTTAGTTGCTTCGCTTCTTTTCCTTGAATTCTAAGGGCAACACAAGACGACATTTCTTTTTAGTTGTTCTGATGTGATATACATTCCAGTACACCTCAATACAATATGTACAAAAAATGCAAACTTCCTAAAGTAATAAACATACTATTATACGATAACGGAATCAAAGGTTCAACGTCTGCTGAGAAACCTATTAATCAAACTCGAGCGACAACAATATACTTAATCAAATCTAAGCGCTTAAATGTACGCCGCTACTCGACTCTTACGGGAAAACCAGGACCTCGTAACTGAAGTAGGAAAATAGAATCGTTAACAGAATATTCCAGAAGTTTCCCATCTCCACCGGACAACTCATCCACGGAAAATAAATGTTACAAGGAAATAACAACGAAGTAAAATCATCCATCTGTAATAACCTATGTCATTAAAATAGTTGCTTTTATTTAGTATATTGAAAAGTTAGATATAAATGCACTTTTATTATAAACATAGCAATTCTGGAAAGTCTCTCTCTGTTGTTCTTGATGTGTGTTGTAACGTTGGTGTTAGGGAGGGATAAGAAGAAGATGACTTCGGGTTCAGGTTGCATGTGACAAACACCTACCTCATCCTTACATCAATAAGGCCTCTGGCACAACTGAAGGTTGTTGTACGTGTTGGTGGTGGTTGGTACGGGCGACAGTTGAAAGACGCGTTACTATATGCGTGTTAGCAGAACTGCCTGCTGGTTGTTGTAGTTGGTGTTGCAGTGGTTGGTGTTGGTCTCGAAAGAATTTCAACTCTCACGGTGGTTGTTGGTGTTTTACTAACGTTCAACCGACCAATCAGATTGCAGTGTACGGATACTGTATTTTTAATGCTAACAAAACCATCATTTATCCTCATGTAAATTCTAATTATCTTCAACTCAAATCATTACACTGAAATTCGGGTCAGAAGTAAATAATCAACTTAAATCATTGCAACTACCTATAACCTATGACTATGTGATATACAACCGTCTATTGTCCCAACCTATGTTTCGCACTTCGCACACCAACCATTTACAACAGCATTTTGCCTAAAAGTCGTTTTGCCTAAGATTTTAGCACCTCAATTACGTTCCGAAAAAGTCATTTTGCATGAAATAATTTCACCTCATAGTAACTTTGCCTAAAGTAGTTCCGCCTAAAAGGAGAACACGTGTGTTTCAGTTTTACCTTAAGCCGTTTTGCCTAAAAGTAGTTTTGCCTAAAGTCGTTTTGCCTAAATTCGTTTGGACTAAAAGACGCTTCGCCTATGCTTTAGGTAAAACGACTTTAGGCAAAACTACGTGTAATCCACCACCAACAATTGTTAATTGTGCCACAGGCCTAAGCTTCATTCTACCCCTCTTCCTTCTCGGGCCGATAAACTAGTGTCATTTCTATAATCTCTTATAACAATGGTACAACCAGAGATTAGATAAACATACGTTTCTATCATCTGGGTAAAACATAATACAGCTATGTCAAACTCTTAGTTCTACGTATCAAACTTCTAGTGAAGCGGGTTTAAGTATCTGCATGAATTCGTAACACTAGTGAAATTGTAATTCATTAACTATTCCTGCAACGAGACAAATTAAACTCCTGATTGTGGTATTCATCAATTTAGAGACTGAGTTTCCATTTGGCCTTCGTTATGAGGTGTAACTGCACGTCATTAAGAGAAAAACTAATAATAATTTTGTCTAATCACTATGTCGTATTAAAGAAATAACCAGTTCGTAAATATCCTCTGCATCTCATACAAACCTTTTGAGATGTCGAGATGATATTTAAATATGAATGAAGCTTACGTAAATACCTAAAAAACTATTCCATGGTTTTTAAAAATTCGACAGTTTAAGGAGTGGAAAGATGCTAAATGTTCTGGAAATCCCAAGAAGCAGGTATGACCACGAAGAAATAATTTAACAGTTGTTATTTGTTGCCGTCCTATTTTACGTTTTCGTCTTTAGGCACGAGAATGTATAAACACATTTAATTTGTTTAGCATTATGGCGACATATCTTGGCGTAGTTGTTAGGCACTCCAGTAGAGGTTTTGGGTTTGAATCCCGTGTAAGACAAGGCGACTGGGAACTGCTGTGACATTATATATGTGTGGCAGCTGCCAGAAGAGAAAATTTTCTATTTGAAGTTTAAAAATTTAAAGCTAACTTTCCTTGGAGTATAGGCACCCACTAAAGGATAAAATGTATATTCTTGATAACCTCGAAACCTCGTAATGTTGGTGAGGTATCATAATGATTCGAGGGTGGAAAGTCGTAAAATGTATTTTCGCCATGTCCTCATTATCTTATTAACACGGTAAGCCATCGTTATAGTTTTTTTACTTCAAAAATTTCACTCTGGTAAACTTTGCCATTGAGCTACATACTTAATAATACAAGATTTAAGAAAAATTTACTCATGTTATTAATATTTTAAAGCTTAACTAGTTGAATTAGTTACCGAAAGAGAAATTCTGTGTTCTTGAATCCAGATTACACATTCCGATTAATCCTAACATAATTCTAAAACTAAAACTGTCCCTAAGCACTTGCGTTATTGCAGGATAAACAGCGCTCCTATCGGCGGGAACTAGTATTACGGAGGCGGTTCACTAAAAATTTTAATCGTTTTAAAAAAAAATAATTTGTACGAGATATAGGCCTAGTTTGTTTTGTAGGCAAATGATGTGACTACGTTGTTTTACTGTTATGAAAATAGTTTAGCTTTCATTGTTTTTGTATTATACTATATTAAAATCAAAATTAGCAAAAAAAATATTTTATGCATTAAAGGAAAATAAACTTACCTACCTAAATGAAAAAATGCATACTAAAGAACAGAGCCATGGACTAAGACGCTACACGTTTACAAACAGCATTGTCTTTTTTTTTTGTATTTAAAAATAATTATAAATTTAAAATAAAACTAAAATATTTTTTTATATTTTAAAACTACAAAATACTAATTAATGTGGTGTTTATACATGTAATGCCATAGTCCATGGCACTGTTCTTGAGTGTGAATTTTTTCATTTCGGTAAAAGTTTGCTATCTTTTAATGCATAAAACCCTTTTTGACTTTAATGTGGTATAATACAAACTATGAAAGATAAAAAAAATTTCGTTACAGTAAAAAGTAGTCACATTATATTCCTACAAAATTAACCATACCTCGTACAAATAAAAAAAATTGGTAAACAATTGAAAATTTTAGTTAGCCGCCCCTTTAATAACGTGTGTAGGATTTTTCTAATAATTTTCCTGCATTTTCGTTGTATGATATTGGCTACCAGTCTAGAGTCCTCGCTGTGTAGCGAAACAGACCGTGTGAACCACCCCTCCATGACGCAATTCACATTCTCGCCAACGTTTTATCGCCCCTCTCCGAGCCCCAGTAACAATTCGCCTTGTTTCTTTACGTCTCGTCGTTTCCCAACAGCCAGGGCGTCTCGTCTTTTTTGTGACATGCTGAATTGTTTGCATTCTGAAGGTCGGAGGTTCAATCCCAGGTCAATGGCTGGCTGTTAAACTGTTGTATGCTCTTTCACACTATCCAACAAAATTTTCATACGAACGTCCAGTGCATAGCGGGAATATCCGTCTTGAAAAATACTTTTCTTGTGCACGCCCTTTTCCGGAACTATGTTTATAAATTCAAAAATTAAAGTGTAAGACTTGCGATTGGTACATAATTATATTTAACATTGTCCCCTTACTGTATTTAACTATAATCTTTATGACAATTCATTTCGTATTACAAATGTAACCATTGTTTCTAATTGCATGACAAGCCTAATGATGCTGTATCCGAAGAAGTAGTGAAAAGTGGAATGTTTTCTGTCAGAGAGTATAGGCCGTTCACGATAAAGTGAGCTTTTTTGAAGACCATCGTGTCTAGAATAATAATTTTAAAACATACTTTATTGTGACCAAAAATTATTACTTTTGAGGAGACTATACACTTTGTTTGTCAAGTAGGTTGCTTGTGTACATTAAAATGAATCAGGAAACTATAAATAATGTGAAAATAAAACAATATCCAGGGTTGTAAAAGAGCTTTATTTACCCTGAACCACCTATAGCAAAAAAAGCCTTGAGAGCTAGTTAAGGGCCCTTTCTAGATAGGCTGCGTTTGTGTGTGAGAGAGAGAGTGGCAGGAGAGGTAAGGTTGCCATTAACCGACGTATGTAATGGATTAGCGCCTCTCCGTGCAAGATACTCAGATGGCATGCAGTGCTTTACTATTATCCTTTTACTATGGAACTTTAAGCAGTGACCACATTGTATTATCTATGGGCAGCGTAGTTCAAAGTCTAACGCTTGTTTCTATAGTTATGCTTTTCGAATCCGATTGTTAATTTTCCAGATACGGCAGTCTGAAACAACCATTTTTGACCATTTTGAGAGACTAAAAAATAATGTTTCTAATAAACTTTCCGAATTTTTAAAACTATAGCGACATAGTTTGATGTGTGTGTTCTTTTCGTAGACATTCATATATAATGTGCGTTAAATAGTTTCGTCAAAAAGAGAACAGTCGCAACTCGCTGCAACACATTTGTAGCGCAGGTAGGGAGGTCTCTTAAGATAGAATTACTGATTTCTGGTGAAATGATTTTGGACACACTTGTTTACTGACCTTTGCGCACATATGCAGCTCTGCTACATGGTCCATGATTGGACGTTTAGGCCCTTTCCACACGAGGCGGCACGGAAGCGTATCGTCGTAGACGCGACATCGCTAGCTGTACGCTCGAGTGCAGCCGCCAATGTTGTGAAATGCGAGTCTCCACACGACACGTCAGCGTATCGTTGTCGTCTCGTCATGAAAGCTGCCTGACGAGAGGCGTATAGCACTGTCAGTCGCTAGGCGTACGAGAGACTGCACAGACGTGCGAGTGGTACAACATGAGTGAGAATATTCTAATTAAATTTGTGCAAATCGTTGAAAAACACCCGTGTTTGTATATCCATACACTATCAGAATATTCCAGGAAGGACTTGACAGAAAAAACATGGAGTGAGATAGGCCTGGAAATGAATTGGAGTGGTATGTACTAACAATATAGAAAAGTACTATAAAATGTATACCGGTATATAGGTAATATATTGTAAAACCATGTACGTACATGAAATGTGACGCAGTGCACTAGCTTAACTGCTAATATAATGCGGTGTTTTAATTCACTAGTATTTACAAATGAAGAGGTCGTACAAGAAAAAACCACAAGCCTCGTGTCATTCTATTGAGGAACAACATGTAGAGTGAATTATAAATGACTTTTAATGCACTGCGCTTAAAATTAAATTAAAAAGTTAATAGAATCAAACACTGCAACTTAATTTCGTAACAACGTATAAGACTATTACTTGGCACCCTCATGCACCAATTTACAATCTAGCTTAAATATGTAAATGTGACAACCAATTACAATTTGTACACGGAAAAATTAGGAATTATACATCTCTGTTAAAACATACTGTTGTCAGATATTATGTGTTATTAAAACGACTAGCATATAAAGCAGTATCCTATTGAAGCAGTATATCCTGCTCATTAAAGTTTTCTGGTAAGTTTCACACATGATTTTAATTACCGTAAACACAGTAATTCCACTGCCACGGTAGTGCGTTCCGTGGTTGAATAAAGTAATTGGCCAGATATTCACGTACACTGTGTGGGGGTGATGTATTG
>PNEQ01105522.1:7546-42529 GCA_003012365.1 Medauroidea extradentata | reverse complement strand
CATAGATATAAAAGCTGTAGAAGTCATTAAAGTCTCAAAACCACAATACCTTATACATTCAATACATAGACAATTAAAACTTACATTCTTCCTGGCACGTGGTAACTATGGTCATAGAATAGTAAATACCTAGGTTAATTGACAAATAAATTGAAATTTATACGCATCTGTAACATTGGACAAAATGCTATGTTACAGCGTTTTTCGAAGCAGAATTTTTGCCTTCACTTTGAAATCAACAAGAAAGAAAATGTTTTAGTATAGAACGTTGAAGTGAAGAAAATGGAAGAAAAATCTACGCAGAGGTCCGGCTACGAAGACTTTCTCGAGTAAGACTATGCCTCGAGACGATTTTTTTTTTTTGCCTTATAATTCCTTTTGAAGAGAATCTACGAGACCTGGCGCTGCATTTGTTCCTGTTGGAAAGCAGGTGGGAAATTTTTTCTATGATTGAAGAGTAGAAGATATCCAGGCCTTCTCGTTTCCGTCTTCCAGGAAATATGTTGGGCGAATCCTAGCCTGGCATTACCTCTTACTGGCCAACTGGGAGAAGAATTTTACGACGTGGGGTACCACGTTTCCCTTGATACCAATATCCGTTTATAATTTCAAAACTCAGGAGAGTTTTCGAAATTTCTTTCTTCACGGTGGAGACGTCAACGGTAAGCAGTCCCAGCCCTCCCGCAACGACAAGAAAAAATTCCAAACCATGAAATAGTTTCAGAAAATGTGGACAACTCTGCTTAAATTTAAATTTTGAGGATATTTTTTTAAAGTAGTGCAAAAAAAATTTTAACCCCACAAATACTCTGGATAGTATTTCTTAAAAACGAACAGAATAATTACTCCAAATTCTATTGCCACAAAGCAAAGAAGTTTGAAAGAAACGTTACCCTACCATTTTAGCTAATATTGTGGAGGAAATAATAAATGTATATTTTTCTTTGACTCATCACACTGAACTAACATCCAACATTTAATTTTCAATTTTTTTCTAATACAAATTCACAATCTAGTAAGAGTCTAGGAAAGCAAATATTTAATTAGTACTCAAATTTGTTTCCATTTCTTAAGTTATAGTCTCTCATAATTGCAACGTCACTTATTGTTCTTTTTTAATTACAATAATGCGTTACGGAATCTTATTGATGATCCAATTTATGTTTATTTATGAGCCCTACTAATATTATTTTAAGGTTATATGTAATAAATTTGTTTCTTTTCACACCACTTGTTTTCTCTCAGTTTATCATAATTGTTTCAATTAATTTTATTTTACCAAGTCATACAACCTAGGGCTCATACACTAGTAAAATAATTGGTAAGCTATATCTGCCCAAGTTAAAGTTTTAATTTGGAGATATTACAGAGAGTAAAAGTGGAGAGATCAAGGTTATGTTACAACGTCTTAAACATTCCTTAACATTACTCTGTAGGGTACTGCAGTTATGTCTATAATATTCTATATGAATACAAAGCTTATTGCACGTACTACGCATAAGAGATTTATGTTTTAGAAAGTCGTATTTTTCTTCATATCTAAGTTATGTTCTTCTGTTATTAACAGCTATATACTACCTAACACTGGCATCAATGTCTTATCGTATTTCAAATACAAACTTTTATTATATGAACGGTAGCCATTCCTTTTTTAATATTGTATTGATGCTGGTGACGATTATGAGGTTTTTCTTCCTTGTAGGAAAATATAGTACAAGCAGAAGTATAAATACCGGATAAAGGATAAAACGGGAAAGTGCCTGAAAACTTTGATACTACAAGTGTTGCTGGCAATTCGCCTACACTCACATACTTAACAATCTCGCTTAGTCCAGATGCAGCATCTTTACTGACAATGGTGCAGACTCGTTGCGTTCCTTCCATTCTACATCCAACGGCGATGGGATATGGGTGGAAAAGTTTTTCGAAAATTTCGTTCCTAATGCAGCTAGCAGGTTTAGATTTCATCACAAAACCTGTTGAATTCTCTTATGAAGTTTAATCAGCGCAACAGAGATTTGCCACCATTCAAGATTATGAAGATGTGCAAGTCGGCATTGAAATACGATCTTCTTAAGGAAATTTTCGACGCCAGTTTTTCCGTTCTCTAACTTCCGTTAGGTCACAGTAGGGTTAAAATTGCTGATGTTGGACTCTTCGAATTTATAAACTACAAATGATTACAAGAAATATCTAATTATTAATAAATAATCTATAACAATAGAATATTCAACTCACGTTTTTTCTTCAATGCTCGATATAACTGTATTTGGACACACTACAAACTCGTTGTTAAAATAAAAGTTTTCAATATTTTAAGAGGAGGTAGTAATCACATAAAGAAAACAAAAACCTTTATACGTGGGTCCTAAAACCAATAACGTAAGAGCTATGAACACTTGCATACCGTTTGCCATCGCGACAGAAGTTGGTCCAAGTTACGTTTAGTGGGCTTTGGATTGGTTGTGGAAGTCCAGTAACTTAACCTTCCAAATTCTCGTAAGTAATACCTTTAAATTTTTGTTAAAAGGAGACCTGAAGTATTGGTGTATGCAACCTCAGTAAGTGAAATACAATCACTAGTGGAATATGTCGATAATGCCTGCTAGTACGTTCATGTCCAACCAACAGTGTTTCGCCGTAAGGCTCACAAATACATTACTTTGGAAGTTTGTATATGGAGCACTTCCTGTAGTGATAGCGAATAGTAAATATGTGCTCATAGCTATTACGGTATTGGTTTTATGACCCATGTATATTAGATTTTTTTTTTTTGCTTTAATGCATACCAGCTTCTTTTAAAATATGCAATACTTACATTTCAAGATTCTGTACAATCGTATTTATAAAACAGATTAATTAAAAACTTTCATGCCATGTAATGTCATTAAATATCTACACCTTTATCAAATGTGCAAAAGTGTAATTAAATTATTCAGATTTTGGTTTTCAAATAGTTGATATACTGGAGTTTCAGAAACAATAAAAACAATGCCTCAAATTATTACGGACGCTCTACAATAGTATTATGAGAAAACGTAATTTTGAAAGTTCTGTTCCTGAAATATGATGTTCTCATATCGCGAACAGGACTTTATTAGGTTTTTACAGTTTCTCAGATCAGAAAAAAATTAACTCTTTAAAATGTTGTGACATGACTTCATTGGAGGCAAAATGTAAAACGTATCTTGTACGTAAAATAAAAGTTCAGTTTATAAGTCATTAAAAAAAAAAACATAACTACAACTATACATCGCGTGTATAAGTTTTTATAAATTTGATCCGTTTTTACGTTAAAAGAATTACAGTATATAATTGATGTATAAAATTAGTACTTTTTATGCTGGATTATTGAAAATTTTAAACCTTGCTTAATTTATACATAACAAAAATATTATAAAGAATTTTTTGCAACTGTAGCACAATTTAAATTATTGTCTGCAATATCTGTCTTGCAGGTATTTTCATAAAATCCTTTAAGTACTTATTAGACACGCTGAATATACTCGTGAGCATGTTTTTTTGCCTACCATAGCAGTTTCGAGCCGTTTCTCTGACCAACATAACCTAACATATCATGGTTACTCCAAGATCAAGTCCATCTATGTGCTATCATTCCATGGCGTGTACAACACACTTTGAAAGAAATTGTTGCTAAAATTATATTACTTTCAGAAAATAAGCGGCATTTGTTAATGCTGTTTTGCAAACGGAATTTGAGTTGTTTTACTCAAATTAATAGTGCGCTATTTCATGTTTTGAATACATAAGTATCGCATCTGTTTAACTTTCGTGGGCAATTTAATAAGTGCCAGTTCCCATGTCTGGGTGACAGGTAAACCGTATACGTCCAAACTGAGGACAAGTCAATACTTTCTTGGTGTAGATATTTAAGTAATTCGTTGAATATTACGAGCGTCAGAGTTTATGAATTCATTACATTTGGCGGCATTGGCAACATTTAAAAAAATTAACTAAACGGAAGTTTTTTTAGGGAATTTTTTATTATTTTCGGGTGTTTACGAGAGTGTTCAAAGTAATTGTATAAATTATTGTGACATTTGTTATTTGGTAACAATACCTGCATGTTACAAAAACTTACCTAAATCTACTCACATTTACACTTTATTACGGTAAAAATAATTAACGTTTATATGCATTGGGTTTGTATACATGGTGCCTATTAATTAGTTTTTTTACAAATATATGTTCATATATGAAACTGATATTGTGACTAATACGACTCTTAGCTTAGACATACGCTTAGACATCATGTTAAATTAAAAGTATTTGTATTAACTGGATTCGTTTTGACACACTTGCAGTTAAGGTTAAGTATTTAGCGTTCTGAAGTTCAAATCTATTTTACAGGACAATTAATTTACAGTTGAAAAAATTTACCAAACGACTCTGTGAAATAATAGTATTAAGGAATTTAACCAAAATAATTTTAATTTTACAAAATAATTTGAATACAACGAAGTTTAAATCTTTTAATGTATCGCTACGAAAGCACATAGCATTACGATTATTTTTAATGTAGTTCAGTGTAAAATATTTTAACTCTCTTGTCAAGTCTAGTTAACGTAAATTGTTTGTTAAAATCGAGTTTAATGGACGTAAGATGGACGCTTTGGCTCACTTGACAATTTAACATTACGCGTAAGTATAAAAGTAGAAGAGTTTTTCTGTCGCACGAGAGTAATCTTGTTTGACTACAACGCAGAAATTAAAAAAAAAAAAAAAAGTTCAGTGCTGACGAAATTTATGGTTTATTTGAACGTTGGGCATGAACGGCTCCATTATCTTAATATCCCTCGCTTGAAGGCTCCCAGGGGTCGTTTCACGGGCGACAAAGGCCAGACAGCGACCATTAACTTCAGACGTCAGGCCCTCCTTACCACGAGGTAAAATTATTTCACTTGTAATAACCGCTCTTGAGAAACGTGACTTGCTCCCTCTACTCCAGAGCGTTTCACGACTTACATCAAGTACATCGGTTTTTCAGAGCATATAAGAACCGAGTTATTTTATACACCTAGTGTCGCGTGTAGTCTTTGTAAGGGTGTAATTTTAAAAGTCAAGACTTAATTTCCTCATTCGGCTTGTTAATACTTTTTAGTTCAGACACCTTCGGTATCACACTTCTATCACAATTTGTATTCATCACGATTAATTATTAAGTTCGTAACAGGCTATAGATTAAAAAGCACTGTTCATAAAATTTTACAAAAAATTCAGCAATTTGTTAACGATTATTAGTCATAGGCAATATTTATCTTGCAACAGATACGGAGGTTAACACTTTTTTTGCAGCTAAGCATTATATACATTAAATAACCTTCACGCAAACACTCAAAAGAACCATCACAATAACACAAGTTAGAAAAAAAAACAAACAAAATACACATTGTTGAAATAAACTGCAACAAAAACACACATTAAATTTAAAAAAAAAAGTAAATATCCTGGTGGTAACACCCAACAGAACATACTAAATAACATTCAGAAAGAGTAATAAATAACACGCTCTTTACGGAAAACAAACTGTTCTCATCAGAACAACCCCATTGCTAGAGACAGGAAATTTCACGAAAAACTTTTTGCAGCACTTTATTTCAATACCTTACGTGCGCACCTGCATCTCGACTTTGTGGTCAGTGATTGGGAGCCGTAACACCCAGCGTCTTGAGGTTGAACCCGCAAATCACAGACGTGATATGTGGCAGTTATCCATGTACTGATTGCCACAGTTAATTGAATAACGACTCTGCACAAAAACACTCCGTCGATAGCCATGTGGTTGAGCTGCAGGTGTGCACGTAAGGCACTTAAACAAAGTGGGGCAAAAATCTTTTCACCAAAAATTCCCGTCCCTACCCATTGCTGAAAACGAAATGTAATAATCCTCTGCCAAACACTTAACAGAATACGCTAATATAATTTCCTTAAAAAAGTAATATACATAAATTCATAGTCAAAATAAAAAAAATAAAAAAATATGTAAACATTCAACACTTGACGTACCTAAAGTTACCCCACGTGATTGAACACAAAAAGTACTGATTCTGAAGCAAACATTGGAAATAACACTCTCAATAATCTCAATAATAAAATATTATACGTACCATACTGATAGAGCCCACGATTTATCGCGAAAAGAATTCTGCAACAGGTTGTTTTAATGCCTAATGGCACATATGAAGCTCTGCTTCATTATTATTGGTAGAATGTATTATTGCACAGACGTGGCTTATTTGACAGTGCCAACAGTAACAAGGTTACTGCGACACCACACGTCTGTGATTTGCGGGTAGAACCCTAGACGCTGAGAGTAAAAAACAGCCAATCACTGACCATGAAGCAGGGCTGCATATGTGCACGTAAGGCATTGAAACAAACTGTTTCAGAATTATTTTTGCGAAAAATCGTGGGCTCTACATATTGATATGGTGCGGTCAAATGTGACCCCGGAAGCGCAGCGTGATAGTAGTTGCAGCTGATCGTGATAAATGTGCAATAACCTTCCTAGTGAATTATGTCATCACTACAGAGATTACCTAGAAACGGAACAAAGAAAGTGCTGTACTCTACCGAGCAAACACGTTGTCTACATCAGATTGTGTCAGAAAAGATTCCATCATGCCTGCTAATTAATAATACCTGTACACCACAAAAAGAAAATTACGAAATATTTAAAACATGACGTCATCCTACGAAGCAAATATCTGCTAAAATAAAGTAATTCGTTTTAAATAGTAAGTCCTACTGAGCAAACGTAAAAATAGTACAGGACAACTCGATAATTTTGCAACAAATTTTGTTTTGCACCATGTTTACAAAAAAGTTAGTGCTTTATTCGAACAGAGAAATCCATGAATTTAATGAACATAACATACATCCATTTTGTACATTCTGAAAAATGTATTCAGAGTTATGAAAAAATAATTACACCGAATGACTGAAGTAAAGTGTTCATAACAGACAATTCTGTGACCATTGTTTGTAGTTTTATGAGTCGGTTATTTGATGACAAATACGCTCTTAGTATCATTAAAGGTTTATTTTGGACGGATTTTACATACTTTTAAACAACTGCATCATTTTACGTATGTATTTTCCTGAGAGCCTAAGCCAGTTAGCTGAAGTAATACTTTAAGTATTCTTGTAACAGATATGCATTTTTCTTGTAAAAGGTGTTGTTAGATGCTTGTAACAATATCATATATGATACTTTTTGTTTCGTGTGACAGACGTGAAATAATTGCAAAACGAGATGGCAACGTAATTTTATGCAATATGAGGGCGACTACGGTATTCTTTTCACGAAGGAGAAAGGTTTGAAGTCTGATTTACGTACAGGTTGAAGATCTCAACACCACTTATATCGCATTCAGAATAGTAATGATTTTCAATGTCTTTTTCTGTATTTTGCCAAAATATTATTTTTAATGTCGGTTTTCAAGAGCTTTTCCCTTCTTTAGTATTCACTTGGCTGGAAAGTGTCGCACAACGTGTCGATTTACATTTTCATGAGGCATTTACTCTTGAAGTTTGGGCGTTTAATTTTCTTACGTCCTGAATAGCACGCATCTGATATGCAAAGTTACCAAGCCCTCTGAGTAATCACGGATGGAGTACAAGCGGTATATTCGGTTACACTGCCAATATAGCAGTGTCGTAAATAAGGGGTTTTAGCGATGAAGCTACTCTTAACCTCCGTCAAGGCGGTCTGGGTTCGGTTCCCAGTGGGGCTTATCGTGATTTTTTACGACGCGGGAAACATGGCGGACATTGCCGTTGGTCGTCAGGATATGTCAGCATCCTCCAATTTATCTCTTCCTAGCATTCAGCCCCTGCTTCATCCTCACCTCACACCGTCCTCTTGAGCGCAGGTGGCGTCAAATATAACTCTCCACTCCACTAGTTTTAAAATGCACTACTAATGTGATATCATCGGAACACATTGGCTAGATCCGGACCTAACTAAACACGCCTGCCTATCAGCTTACATTCATTTTGAGTTGCGCGATTGTTAATATACGTTCCAAAGTGCAAAAAAAGTTATAACTTTACTCCTTTTTTAAAGCTCCCAGAAATTGGGATTCTTCTTTGCTCATTTCCAGATAGTTTCGCGGTCCCCAATTGAACGAATGTGCAGAGCATCGCGCCGGTGTAGTAGACAAACCGCCTAACGTACGTTACACAGGTTGCATAGCGACAGGCGTTATTAATGAACGTTTGAGAATACTACAAAATTAAATTCAACGAGAACGAATGCCCTGCGAGTGTCACACAAAGGAGATCTTATTTGTTTCTGTCAACCTTTTCATTCTAAATCTTCCAAAAAAGTGTTGACTAAATTTCACAGTTACCGCTTTTAGAATAATTACAATGACGCCTTTACCAATATTATTTTACAATATTCAAACAACTTTATACGAAAATTAGATCTTAACAGCACGTAGTTTCTTATGTACGTACACAAAAACATTTCCAAACCTCGTAATTGAATGGTGAGCATCTTCTTTAATATTAACTTTTAGGCCACTAGTCTCTATACGCTTTCGTCATACTTGGCCGTCAGAAATCCTCCCAAATGGCGTCGATCTAATTTAGTCTCTAACTGTATTAACATACACTGAAGTTTTTCTAATTTATGTGCTCAAAATTATTATTTGTATATTCTGGCAGAAAATACACAGTAGCCTAGTAACTTGTACCTGTAAGGTCCTCACTACCAAAGTTACCGAGAAAATGTAGTGTGTATGAATCACTATATTACCTTACGTGTACATACACAATATAGCCTATGTTGTCCCAAAAACTGGCTGATAGTTAAACATTTAATATGATAAGTTTGTATCACTTACCACATATGTAATATTAACGTTTGATGATGAAATTTTCGACAAATAGTATTCTTACATCTTATGATTGTTTATTCCTAATATCATGTTTCAGTTAAATTTTAATATAAAAATGTAATGATTTGTGGACTTACGCCATTGCTCATATTTTGATGATAAAACATGTGTTAAAAAAATAATTCCAGAGGAATTCTGTCAGACAAATGTGAACACTCGTATTGTAAACACTTACTGCAACAAAAATTTAAAAATTTTATTATTTTGTAACTTACCCACATTAAAAACCGGGTACTGTAACGAAATGAGACGATAAGCAATTGTTATAAATACTAGTATACAGTTATTTAAATCTATATCAACGGCGGAAATAGAACATAATTTATTTTTAAATGTTTGCAATGTATTTGAAATGCTCAGACATTTTGCAGTGTCTCTCGGAGGCATAATAGTTTCGCATGCTATCTTTGGCCGCCTTGACCAAATTTGTTTCAAAATGCTCTGTTTATTTTACTACAGGTTTGTTCTAAAGCCTGTACAATCTTGATAACGATAGTCTGTTACTGTAAAAACACTTCCACTGAGAATTTTTCATTGAAAGAAAGTGTAATTAGAACTACTGTTTTAAAAGCGAAGTCGCCGCCAAGCATTCATCTGTGAAATCTGGGTTTGCGCGTAGTGTACCAATAACCTCCATAAATAATTGTTTTTTTTTTTTTTTTTTTTTTTTTTTTAGGAAATGTAGAAAGACTATACCCGTAGACACACCGTAAGACGTCAGTCCGTAATATGTCATATAAGAGAGAAAAAAAATGAAAATGTTTAATTTTTATTTTTTAGAGTTTCGACGAGTGATATCCTTAAGGCGGCCGCCTACCCCACGCTTCAAATGCGTTGCAGCGTGTTCGTAAACTGTTTTTTTTCCACGTAAATATTCCACGTGTGTCCATTGTGCTAACGTACGAATATAAAACAAACTTCAGACAAGGTCGGAACCTCATTATTAAGACACTATGCTTATTAAAAACACTGTTTCCAACTCTAACATGACTAAAAACGGCCTTTTCAGACTTCCGTACTTCAAAATGTACTAACCAGATGTATGTGAAACTCAGATTGCGACCTGCGCTGAACTTAGTTGCAGACTTTCCACCAATAAAGTTATATGGTCACCGCTTAGTGTCCTATAGTAAAAACCGTTCGGCGGGAAGCTTGCACGCTAGTTCAGCGCTTGGCTCGTTGAGGCGACGCGGCATTTGATGCGCGCTTCAAGGTGGACCTTACTGCTCCGTCACTTTTGAGCCTCTCACGCGCGGGTAGGCGGCGCCCTTAAGGTAAAGGAAACATACATTTTGGGATCTGGTGTATGTCATATCTTTACTTTAGACGCGTGCGATTATGTCATACTGTTGTAGATTTAATTAGTTTATTATTTGACTACAATGAGAGCGTCTGGGACCTGAAAGAGCGCATGCTTTAAGGGCGACTCTAGCTTGCTCACCTCTTGACTCATCGCCTCCAAGCCTAACACTATGCGGTACTAATAGAAAATTATTATTTTTTTCTGCCGAGAAACCTTTGCCCTGGAACGCGAATTTCCGTTACTCAGTGCTAGGGTTTCTCACACTAGCTTAAGCTTATATTCGAACAAAAGTTTAAAATTTATTTGCACTACGCTTACCAGAAAATTGTGGTATTTACGAGAACTGTACTGTCTCGTATTTCACAATTTTCGAGAAATCCAACTGCTGTAAATTGCAGTAGGTTGTTTACATTTAAAGATTTGCCTATACTGTGTCCAATGCCGAACTAATTAGCCTAAACCAGCTCTTCACAGAGGACGGACAAGAAAAAAACACTTTAAAATCATAAATTTCTGGGAAACAGCTAATTGTTTTTCTTATATTATGGACAAAATTTTGAACTTCTTAATAAATTAAATATCACCTAAACTTGCAGCAATGATAACGTTTTTGTCGTTCTCATTAAATATTTTTCTTATTTGAATTAATTTTACAGCTAAGAAGAGTACTGTCAGGTTTTGGCTGAGGCCATTATGGTTTCGTTGTTATCTCGAATTTATTCCATGAGTATTGGGATTTTTTCTTGAATGTCATACTCTAGTCCTCTGTCACTTCCTGCTCGAGTGTGAAGTTCTCTATGGATTCGCTGAGGTAAATTCTGCTACAGCTCATAGTTTTAAAAGGGACCATTTCTGTCCGAGGTTTTACTGGTGTCGGTAAGAAGGCAAAATCATTCGCTATTTATGGTTTGGAGAGCTTTCGTAACTACGGAATTGATGTAATTTTTCGAATGAATTTTTTTAAACCTTTTTAATCAAGTTTTTTTTTTTTCATTATTTAGCGTAGAAAATAGTAATTTTACCATGATCTCTCAATTCGTTAAACAGCTTACCGACTCCAGAACATCCAGCGGTGGAAAGTTTCGTTTACCAAACTCGTCCGTAAGAAATTCCGTTATGCTCCAAATGTGTAGTACAAATTACCTTAACGGGGTAGTTCACCTATGGTTCATTTTGAGAATATACATTGCGACTACCTTTTACTGTAATGAACATTATTAACTATATTGTTTTTGTATAGTGGTGTCAAAGTATATTTGAATAAAGCAGTTTTATTTTAGAAAGGAAAACTAAATAACTTACCAAATTGAATTAATTCGCCCACAAAAAAAGGTGCCAAGAGGCTTCGCTAAAGTATGTATAAAACCGAAAAAAATTATTTTTATTTTATTTTATAAAAGAAGCAACTTTTATATCAAATTCCGTATTGTTAAAATGCAGTAAATAAATAAATTGTGTTTTGTACATATATTGGCGTAGCCCGTGACGCTGTTCTTTAATGTGAATTATTTCATTTCCTTTATAGCACAAAACCGTTTTATGCAGATTTGAACTTCGACTTACTAGTATACAAAAACCATGGTTGTTAAACATATCACTACAGTAAAACCAGTCACAGTTTGTTTCTACAAAGCAAACCAAATATAAAAACCATTGGAACGGTTAAAATTGTTGATGAACACTCCCATCAACTTAGTTGTCTACGAGACGTAAAAGCGAAATTATCTTACATTCTATTCAATTCCCATGTTGTCTGCTATACAATATATAGCTTGCTATAATGCACGGGGGATGATGTGTTGCAGGCGCGAGGCGTCTCCGCGGGACGCGTGTAGCCTCGCAGCGCCGCCCCCGCCTCAAAGCTGGCCCACCAGTTCTGGTTCTCGTACGCCCCGCATGGGGCCGGCAGCAGCCGCTCCCAGACGGAGGAAGAGAAGAAGGAGAAGAAAGAGGCGGCCGAGGCGCTGGCTCGCGCCGAGCATGCGCAGCAGGTACGTACAATCCTTAAGGGGGTTCACGTTACAGAAAAAATCATAATTTTATATTTGCATAATATACTGTTCGTTTTATATGCGTTACTCGTGACTACGTTTCCCATTTGTAAACATTTTTTAGCCGTCATAGTTTTCCCATAGCGTCATGTCGAAGTAAGAATTTACAAGTTACGGGAACATAGGAATATTAAAAACCGAGTGACTTACTCGAATGAAATAAATTGCACTGAAATTAGATATTATGGGCCATATGCTAAAAAATTTTAATACACAAAACTAAGTCATTTTGTCTTATTTGAAAATTGTCGTAAATGAAGTAAACTGTTATCTTTTTCAGAATTTTGTTTAAATGACTAGTGAATTCCATTGTGTGTTTTTAAATATTTTAGCATATAACCCGTAATATCTAATTTCAATGTAAATTATTTCATTCTAGTAAGTTACTTGGTTTTTGTTATTACCATGTTTTCGAAACATGCAAATTCTGTCTTTGACATGCCGCTTTGGGTAAACTATGAGAGCTAAAACAATTTTTCAAGTGGAAAATTTAGTTACAAGTAAGGTCTATAAAACAAACACTGTATCGAGCAAATATAAAATTATACATTTTTGCCACGTGAACACCCTTAACACGTCTCACGTACACCGGTCTTGCTATCTATGGTGTATCAACGGGCCCATGCGCAGTAAGTACCATAGAGTGAGTAAAAGATAAAGCGATAATAGACTTCTGCTTATGTGATGAATATATCACGTGATCGTAGACACGATGGTGTTAAACATAAACTGACCATGCACCAAATGTATGTTATAAGTAAATTATGCTCAAAATTTATCATACTTGAGAAATTATTTTAAAAAAAGGTATAATACTATAAAGGAATCATGTACGTCAGGATAGAGGAATAGAATACTATTCGTAAAACTGTTACAATGCTGAAAAAATATGTAATACGTTACTTACAATTGGTGAATAGTCGGTTAACTCATAACACAGATGAACAGCTAGTTTGCAACAGTTTGAGTACAACATTGTAGCCAACTGCTAAAGAAAATTACTAGGTTGTTTCTTTGCGTGTAGAAATTGTTTTTGCTAGTCACAATGACAGGTAAGGATTTGATAGTTTTACACATAGATGAAGCCATTAATGCAGTATTTGCACGATGTACGGTCTACGAAGTAAACATATGCAAACAAGCGAAAACATTGACTGTGGTAATATAAACACATCCTCTATATTGGACGAGTCATAGGTCACGTATTCGTAAGAACAACAAATACGTGTTTTCAACAGGATTTTGCAACCGTGCAGCCCAGTTAGCACTCTATACATATATATTTACTCTAAGGTAAGTACATCCCAGCCTTTACACCTGTACTGCAGGAAACAAATTTCATTCTTCGTATACGACCCTTCCTCCTTAACAGTCACATTCACTAATCTTATTATCTATGACGTTGCAACCAACTCATGTTCAGATTAATTCTACTACAGGTTAGGAATTTCAACTTTGTTAGTTTGGCGAGGGACAATTTTCGCCGCTAGTTGCACTGGTGTCGGTAAGGTAGCAAAATTGGACGCTTAGATTGCAGCATGTAGTTACACGGACACTCGTTTTCTCTCTTATCCGTTGACAACACACGTAAACTGCATTTAGCACGGTACTTGTTTCAGCACCCGCAATTGAAAAAAAAATCCAACATGGTTTAAGGTTTTTGCACATTATTGTACATTGAAAATTGCATCGGATGTGATATATAGGCCAGTGTAATAGAATTATGGGAGTTGGCTGGCAGAAATAAATCTGCGTATCATAAATTAAATTTGGAAGATGTTTTCGGAAACACTTAAAGGCAGCTATAAACAGACGGGGGCAAGGTGACACTAGCAAGGCTGCGAGCTTACCGGGGCCAGGTAGAGACAGTGTTACGGTGGCCACATGCCCATGCCGCCGAGAGATGTATAGAGCTTCGACCGTTACAAGATTATTCGAAAATTGCTCAGCGTGTGTAAGTTATGTCTTCTTAGGAAAAAATCCAATCAATATCAAGTGTAAGAGTGCCCAGTGGACAGACCCTGTCCATTGAGGAGAGTGCCAAGTATCTGCTCGATGGCTTGCTTCCGTACGACTAGGAGGAAGGCACAATGAAAAGAGAGCGTAGTGCCGGAAATTCCTCAAGTTTCAGGTGTTTTATTGTTTACCCTCGAGGAGCTAACCCAAATAGTTACTGGAATGAAAAAATAGGAAACACCAGGGATCGATGGGATAACTAGTGAAATAATAAAAATGAGATACTCTAGAATGAAGAGAATTCTACTGCATACTTTAAACGAGTTGCTGGAAAGGGTATTGTTTCCTAGATGTTGGAAAATCGAAATTGTCAGAATCCTTTAAAAGGGAAAGGGCAAGGATTCCGAAGAAATGTATTTCTACAGACCCCTGACTCTCTTACCTGTTATGGGGAAGATAAATGAAAAAAATGAATAACTAGAAGACTGCTGAAAACTTTACAATCCGAATGAAGTCTACACTACAGCAGTATGGTTTCTACAACACAGATCCCGTACTGATAGATGTTATAGACAGAATACGCAACTGTGAGGAGAAGTATAACTTCACGTTATTCTTGGATATTGATGATGCGTTTGATAAATGCATGGTGGCCTGAAATAATGTGGGGCCTCAAGAACATGAGATGTCATGGAAACCTTGACCGAATCATTCTGGATTATTTCAATAATCGCAACAGCCTATACACAACAAATACAAAACAAGTGGGAAAAATCCTGACCAAAGGATGACCTCAAGAATCTGTTCTAGGGCCTGTGTTTTGGAACATAATATTTGATGAATTCCTGAAAAAAAAAAACTGTTTTCAGACAGAGTAACAGTATATGGTTATGCAGCAGTGTTTATACAAGGACAATCAAGGAAAATCTTGGAGGACAAAATCTCCCAAGTAATGCCCATACTTGAGAACTGGGCAACAGCCGAAAAATTACACTTCTCAGTTGCCAAGACGAAAGCCATGATGGTAAAAAGCATCTTTGAATTAACACTGGTAATCAGATTCTTGTACAAGTCTGTACATTTCGTACAGCAGTTCAAGTATCGGAAATCATACTAGATGATAAACATAGTTTTCATCACCATGTAGACTATATTAGTAAAAAGTCTGTAATAGTCTTACAAAAAGTTAAGGCTATTGGAAGCACCACATGTGGGTTAAATTTCCAAACTCTCAGAAAAATTATTAATCACTCTATTTTTGAGTCAATCCTGTCTTATGGGGATTCAGTATGATATCACAGAAAAATTCGTACGCATATATTAAGAAAACTCATAAGAGCACGAATATCTGTCCTGGTGGTTACAAAAGCATATAGAAATGTCGCAACTGATGCCCTACCAATTTTAGCAGGAACGACACCGATCGAATGGCTAATAAAAGGAAGAGGATGAATAGCTGTAGCATCCAGAACAAGACATCCAACAAAGGAAGAGAAACTGGAGAGAGGGAAAACACTCTGAACCTCTGGAAAGATCGATTGACCAACTCTAAAAAAGGAAGGAAATTCGGACTGATTCCTGATGTACGAGCTCGAAGGAAGAGGAATTATATAGAAATTACCCACTACCAGTGCCCAGTTGGAAACTGAACATGGCACTTCAAGACCAAGTTATACGAACAGAATCTCAAAGCTACACCATTGTGTCAAGCTTGTGGAATGGATGACATAGTTAAGCATGTCGTCAACGAATGCCGCAAGACTCAAAACATCAAATAAGGGCTTGGCGGATTTCTAGAGCAGCACTGCCGCCAGTTAACAATGGACAAGGTAAGGCATGATGAAACTCTACACAAGATCTGGAATAAATATGCCAAAAAGACCGGCAGGAGGCTAAGAGTTTGATCGTTGGTGTGCCTTTCACAATGACAAAAACTCCGATGACCCATAAGGGAAGTCTCGGGTAAAGGCTCAAGAAGTTACTTGAGCCAGAGGCATTTATAAATGGCGATGGGGGCAGGTTTTACAAGAACACAGGCAGTAAGCTTAGTAATACAAATCAACGCAAAGGGAGAAGAGGCAAGTAGAATAATGAAGCAAATATATGCTGCATGCTGTATTACTTTTAAAGTAAGAGTGCAGCGCGGGCGAATGGAGGTAGCGCCTGCCTTCGGGCCATGGAACCTACTTAGGATGAGCATTCAAACAACCTTACACACGTGTATTCCATTTTCAGCTTCATAAATGCCGATGTAAATTTTTTACGCTGCGGAAAATTTAATTCATGTGTGTTGTTGTGGTCCTTTTTAGGTAGAAAAGTCAATTGATCACAGAATCGTTAAAAAGGTATCGGCGTGTACAATAAACCTGTATCATTTATATTAGGCCTACTTCACAAAATAATAGCGTCACCACTAAATGTCTCATAGAGGCGAGTTGTTGGCTAGAAGACTGCGTGTCAGTTAATTGACTTCTGCCAAGAGGCAGCACGGTGTACGTTCTGCACTGTTAGGACTCGAACACGTAAAAATCGATCAACCATGCCGTCGCCTATACAATGACTGGTGTTTAGATCTCTTTTTTCTTTCGTAGATACGGGACATCGTTCTGCTCCACCCCCAGAGCAAACTATCTATTAAGAGACTCCGTAGGGTAGAAAATTATATTTTGGAGTTATGTAAACTGATGAGGGGGTAGCTGAGAAATATGTAAATGCATTTTTAATTTTTGTGGTAGTTAATTATTGGACTGGACAAATAATGATACGGGCTCGGTCATCACAGTCCTACAAGCACTTTGGTAATAGTGCCGGTGTCAAACGCGAGAAGAGCTGGTTCCTCATTGGCGTTGTCAGACGCGGGGACACAGAATACTGCCGGAGAACGTGCAGTAGAGGCCAGCGATTCTGTTGAAAGCTGGTTCCGAAGGCGCAAGCATGAGGGAGCTCGCGAGGAATGCATGCCTATAGTCATCGCGACCTTACAAGAGGGACGTGAATTTTTAGTCGAGGTTTCCCGCGTGTAATCCGCGTGGAGTAATCCTAGGGCGTGAAGTGGGGCGAGGTCGTCGTTCCGCAGTGCTTTGCGGGTTGCGGCCACGAAAGGCGTCGAGATCGGAAAACAAAAATTTATGGGAGACAAGCTTTTACCCGTTGCTTCGCTCTCGTAGTTCTTAAAAAAATGGAGTTTTTGTCAATAGAGCTCCAATACTCTCTGAAGTAACAACAGTTTGCAACAAAGCATATTAGATAGTTTATTTGTTTGTATGTATTGATTCTAAGGATTTTACTATTAATGCGACAATATTAATGAAACCAAAAAAAGTTTTAAAATTTCCAAGAATAGCAACCGTTTTAGAAACATTTCGTAAAATAAAATGTTAAACAATATTTTTTTGGAACCCCGTTCTGCCCCGGCACCCCGTTTTGTTGACCTACTCCCCGGGTCGAATAATTAGTTCTGTTTTGCATAAAAATTGGCGGTCGTACGAACAGCTCACAGAAGTCTGTTTTCACTAAATGTCTGGGTACCTCGTCATGCCCTTTGCCCCTCACCTCCAAACATACATTTCATCGGGATAGAAAGTAGCTTGCGTTGCTCTGCGGCCCATAACTACCAATATACACGAAATCATGTCGATTTGTTGCTCCGTTTCTTTGTAAACTTATGACAAACCAACAACAAATAAATGTTCGCATTTATGGTATACGAGAGAGATCGTGGATTTTAGTTAGAGACGGAGTATATGATTTTTTATGACGCAAGGTTTGCCTCTACGCTGTCGTGACGCGATAGCATGCCGTTAACGCAAAGCAAAATAATCTCTATTTTTATTTGAAAACTAAAGTAATTCAATCAAATAAGATGATTCTACCATTCTGATGAGTTAAAGGAACTAAACATTTTTTTCTTCTAATTTTTGGTACATGTTTTCAAGCATCGTGAATTATATCACACCATAACATAATAATAAAATCACACAAATATGTTGTATATTTCTTACATGCACCCATATATATATATATATATGTATATATATATATATATGTATATATATATATATATATATATATATATAATATAATTATGCACACACAATTTTTTAACCCAATTTGCGTTCCATACTAAACAGCTGAAACATTAAAAAAATGCAAAAATGTTGGTTTTATTGAAGTTATATAGGGGACGAAAGGGAGAGAAAATCGTTCAATATGGACTGAAACTATTTTCCAGTCAATATTTACTCAGTAAATTCGTCCGTTCTCTTGTTTATAGCTGCGGAAGGCATAGCCTGTCAGGACGAAGCACGACGTGCCCTGCAACTCGAGGAAACTTCCAAAAGTAGCCGCGGGTTCCGAACGAACCATTTACAGCCAAAGAGAAATAACTACTACTGCTAAGTTAAATCTAAAACAAAAACTAATAGAAAATTCCCGTAAACACTCTTATAACGGTATATAAAGAGTGGGTTACGATGGATCGTTAAAATAGTAATAATAATAATAATAATAAAACACGTACTTTTTTTGCTAGAGTTTCTCCTTTTTTTTAGTTTATTTAAACGAAAGTAAACAGTAAAGAAATATTGCTGCTCTGCATACATTCCTACACGACAGTGGTTTAACCCAGTAGTTCTCGAACTTTTTGTATCACTGCCCCTTTGAGAACCAATGGTTTAGTCTTATTACATTTCACCGTAATTATCTCCATTACTCCAACCGCATTCTTGACTTCAGACAGGCACAAATCCTCTGGAACGAATTTCACGTTTGGTCAACTGTAGTGATGTTTTGTTTAGTAAACAAAATAAATAATAAAGCATCCTTGTTACTAAGGAAACATTTAGCTTTACAAGGAGGAATGAGAGCGATTAAGCGCTTAATATCGCGGTCTTTAGCGTAGGTGAGGGGTGACGTTATGTGAGAATGGAGCAACGGGGAAACGGGATATACACGACGAACGGTATCGTCCACCACGATTCCCACATGCAAAAGTCCAGCGACTGAGCCCACCGGGACTCGAACCCGGATCGCCTAGGTGGACGGCAAATGATCTAACCATTTGTCCACCGCGGCCCCTTATACAAGAAGGGAACTCGAAATGGCAATACGACTGGTTTTACTGCTGCCGCGTTTATGAGGGTGTAAACGGGTAAGAGTTACCTATATTTTATTACGTTATATGCGCTTACACGTTCACTGACAAACCTGTGTCTAGCTCATCCTATAAGTTCTTGGCAGCAAATCGTTGAATTTATGTTATTTACGTGCGGTAAAAGTAGACACACCAGGTTTTTTTTTTATTTTTTTATTTTTTATTTTTTGCAAAATGACCAACGTGTGGAATAGGCATCAGTGCTTGCACTTAAGGGGCGAAGAATACGAAAATTCCCTTACTTGTTAGGAAAGAAAACTATATTTACATGTAGATAAAACAATATTCATCAAGTGTAATGGAAATCTATGTGACATTTGCGCTAGCGGGAGTCGCGGTGAGGGTAAAATAGACTGATAACTCTCCGGTGAAGAAAGTATCAGAATTTTTCCTACACGGCAATGGCGTGCGAGGACAGGTTGCCCGGTAGCGCCAGAACGTCTGGTGTAAGGGACGAGCACCTCGGTGAGCTAGGTCGTTCGGCCGACGGCCACGGCGTTAAAAACTCCCAGCCGCTCGACGTCGTGTTTCGCAGGGGACTCTTCAGGAGTTCCCCACGCCTCGATGCACACAACAAAAGCACTCGCCAGGTATATAGGGTACCTGTACGCCCACGCTGAGAATACACAATACACTTAATAAAATCTGCGGATTTTAAGGATCCCGGAACCTTAAGGCCGTGAAGCGGCAAGCCAGTAGAAACCACGTTACTTATGGGTGTGAAGCTTTATTGGGACGTTTCCGTAATCCAAACAGTATACACTCAATTGGCGGCGACAAAAGCGGGTCCGGACCTAGCCTGTCCGGTGGGCGAAGCTGCGTGTGAATAGTTACCCACGTGGGCTAGAGAGAAAAATTGAATACTGAAGCCCCTGGGCGCAATGAGTTTCAGGGGTGAAGGGGTTCTTCCGGTACTGAAGTTAATTAAGATAAAATGTTCCAGGCAAATAAAGACGCTATTGACACACTAAAAGATTGAACAAAGATGAGATGGTGCCGGAGCAACACGAAGCCGATCGCCTTCGAACGCCGCTATCGCCAACTGCCGAACGCTTGGCGTGCTTCCTGCGTCGGCAGCAGGTTCGCGCCAAACATTCGGCAAAACACAAAATGCACTTTTAAAACACAGAATAAAGTTTCAGTAAATTTTAAATTACTGTACTTGATGTTTAGAGTCCCAAACATCTTAGGGGAATGTTTTTATTTTAATATTACAAATTTTTAAGTTTTAAGTAGTTTTGTATTATGCTGTATTATTTTGTGAACACGTAAATTTCAGCTCTAGATTAATTTTGAAAGCACAACAAGACACTGACGTCACTTTACAATAGAAAAACAAATAAATTTACTTTAAAATAATTTGAATTACACCACGGGTCAATGATGTGTCCGAGGCGCAGGGGTGTTTCTACGAATTTAACGGTTAAGCCCGATATAATATTATAATAGGAATTAAAAATAAAGTTAAGGTAACCCCTGGCCTCGGAGTTGAACCACCATACGTATAGGTATAACTCACGTTCTCTATTTCACTCTGGTGTTGTTGGAGTACGTGACACAATGTAAAAGTGTTATCATAGTGAACTTAGGAAATGGGACACTCCCACCAATCGATGGTGTACATGATTTATCGGTTTACACGCTGGCACTACCCGGCGTCCGGGGCTGGCGCGTGGACGCCGCCGCCTATTGGGTCCACGTGACCGGGTGTGTTCCGATATGTGGAGGCAGTGCTGCCACCTCGGCCGTTCCGAATGGGTGGCGCGGTGCGCACTACGGGCTTCGGTAGAGGAAATGCGGAACGGTCCGCGTCAAAAATCCCACCCCGGAGCCCGTCTGCGCACCATGCCGCCGCCGCCTTACCTGCAGCAGTAGAAGCTCCGTGGGCCAGATGCCCGCGGGTGGAGTGCGTAGCATCCTGGCTGCAGTGGCTGATGAGCGGGTGGTGCCGCTGCCACCGTTGTCTGGGACGTCAGGTCACGCAGGCAGGCAGGACACCCAGTTCGCACCTCCCGCCTTAGGCGCGCTGATTAGCGGAGGGTTGTTGGTCCACCCTCGCCCCGTCGGTGATCCTCCAGTTCTGTATCGCCCGGGGACGGCTGCTAAGGCTGCCGTGGAGCGGTGTCCAGGGCGGCCGCAATTGGGAGGGGCGGTGTGTGCGCCTGGTCTCCCGTTTCTCGCAACGCCTGTATCGGTTGAACACCTGGGTCGTACCTTCTGAAAGCCTGCAACAGGCTGGGAGGTGAGCGCCCGCTGAAACCCCCAGTGGCAACTGGGCAGAAGCGCCGTTGTTCCTCCCTTGGGGCCTGTTGTGAGCGGGCGGTCCCGTCAACGTCATCCCTGGTGCAGCACTACGGGGGCGGGGTTGAGCCGCGTCGGCAGGAGGCGTCCCGACGCAAGGCGTCCCGACGCAAGGCGTACGACTCCGTCGGCGGGCGGTGGATTCCGCACCGAGACTCTTTGGACTGTCTGGTTCAGTGGGCACACCTGTTCCCTGTTGCTGGTGTCGGCTCCCTCTCCACGGCGTCCGCCATTAGTTGCCATTGTCCGCGGTGTCCGTTTTGTGAAGAGGCAACCAGTGAGTGTGCCGTCTCCTGCAAGTGGTGTTTCAGGCTGCGCCATACCTGTCGTGTCTGGTCGGGGTGGTGTCGTGGCGCATGGCGTCGCGACATCTCCGCCTGGTGCAGATCGCAGATCGTCACGATGAATCTTTGTGATTCTCCCATTCTGGCTCGCACGACCCTATCGGGTTCGCTCCACTTTGCGGGAAGCCGGCGCAGAAGTTTTTCTTCGCTGCCGATAGCGGGTGCGCCTTGATGTATGCGTGCTGGCCAGGCCGCGGTGGTTCGAAGGGTCTGGCCTCTCTTCTCCAACCTAGACAATCCGAGTTAGATTCCCGGCGGGGTCGGTCCCCGGATTTTCGCATGTGAGAGTTGTGCCGCTGGTAGGCGGGTTTTCTCGGTGACCTACCGCTTCACCCACCCATTCAACCGGCGTTGTTCCATTCTCACATCATGTCACCCCTCACCAGTGCTGGAGACCTCGCTGTTAAGTGCTGACCAAAATTTCTTATTTCTTGTATACTGACTCTTTTGTCTTTACTAATCTGAAGTTGCCAGGTATACTAGTGGTAAGGCAAGCGTTTTCCAATTCAGTGGTTGTGGATTAAAGTCTCTGGCAGTTACATTTTATGTAACACTTAATTAGGTACGTTTCACTTTAATTTAAGTTGAAATTTCATTACATTTCTTAGTAATTCTTACATACATGCAAATTAAATTTACTTTTCGTATATGTATTTCTTTTTAATTGTAGGTAACTAAAGTATATTCCACGCGTTGGTCATTTCGCGAAAACAGGTGTGGTAACTGCGTGTACCGCACGTAAATAATCTACAATGCAGCGAGCTTTGTACCGAGAACTTTTCGAAGGATTAAAGCAATGATCTGCCAGTGTTTCAAGCGAAGAATTAAAACTTTTTCGCAAAATGTAAACGGAAAAAAGTATTGCGGGATTTTCTTCAACGTACCATTATCACCGTATGGCTCTGTTTTTTTTTTTTTGCAACTAGTTGTTGAAAGGAGAACGTTTTATATCGTACACCTATGCTGAATATAATTTATGGAGTAGATAAATTATGAAAGATGACTAAATACAAGGTGATGGAAAGGGTACCATAATAATGGTAATTTGCAGAGAATAATAATTTTATATTTGCACCAGAAACTCAACTTATACGCGGTGCTTGTTATGATTTATTTGCCTAAATATAAATAACTACATTCTATAGTTAAAATTACCTACACGTTTGTCTTTTCTTTACGTAAAATCATTGTTATTTGGCATTTCTGTAAGTACATCAAGGCATTTTTGTTGGCTTTGAATGGTATTATTTGTGTGCGTGAGTTAGCTTTTACTACGGATACATAAAACTGTAAAAAAAAGTTCCTCCATTGTTCCAACCTACAAAAATTTTCAGAAATATTATTTTTACTTTATGGAAAAAAAATTGTCAAGACAATGTCTACGAGATGAATAAACATTCTAGTAGAAATATTAAATACAGTAATACAGTATTGTTTTCTGCTAAGCTACAAAAATTATTTTAAATCAACACAAAATGCTCTTCTACTTGTCAACAATATTTGCGAACGTTTTTGTTCTAAAAAAAATTAGATTTCGACAAGATAGTTGTTGTATAGTTACACATTAAATACAACATTACAAATTTTTTCTACGTTTAGAAATCATGAAGTTAACGGGGAAACAACATGCCAAGAGAGTGCTCGTTCAGATATTTCTAAAACACCCGTGGTAAATATGTAATAAATATTAAGACATTCAAGGAAAAAAATAATGGCATTATTTTATATGATAGCCTACTGTTTCAAATTGTTTGGAAAATAAATTTTGGCAAGAATGTATATGTGTATATATATATGTATATATATATATATATATATATATATATATATATATATATATATATATATATATATATATATATATATATATATATATACACACACACACACATACATATATAATATTGGACGGTTAGTAGCAGTTGATGTAAACAGCTTTGTTTATTTTGTCTGCGCTTCACAAAACTCAAAAAAAGTTTTGACTTTGTAATAGATTATTTCGTAAAAAAAGTTACAGGAAAAAAATAAGAATTCTTTCTTGGCTAATGATAGTAGCGGAGAGAGTGCTTTAGGACGCAGGTGTTGAAGAATTGTTCGAGGGGCGCAGTTCGCAGATGAAGCAGAGGAGAGAGAAACGTGCCGAGGCGCCGCAGATTCTCGAAGGAACGGGATGCGGAAAGCTGCTTTAATCCCAAAATATCTGCCATAACTCGTGTTCCACGCGGGGGCTGACAGATGATCTGGACCATCTGGAGCAGAGAAGATGCATCTGTGTGCCTGCCGCCGACCACCTGCCGCCCTGACTCGCTCTTTCTTTTTTCAGATCCCTCGACCACAGTGCAATTTTCTAGTCGGACTTGAAAAAAAAACGGCTTGGCTTTCTCGGGAATAAATACATGGGTAAGGTCAGCGAGGTGATTAAAGACGGTGACTCACAACTTAGTACAATTACCTTGACCTTTGTTAAGGAACTATCCCAGCATTAGCCTGGAGCGATTTCGGGAAACCATAGCGTAAACAAATGGACACCGGAAGGTGTTTCAGACAAGGACGGGAAGAAGTGCAAACAATTTTAACAGTAATGTAGTCAAAATTTTCGCTTAACACCATGCTTGGTTCCTTTGTTTCACATTGACGCAAATAGGTAAAACAAAAGATTTTTTTTAACGAAATGCTTTGAAAAAGTTTAAAAGTAAGATCAGCCGTACGGTAAATGATTGATTCTATGTAAGGCGTTTTACAGTATGCAAAACATATTTGTGACAAACAGCGTAGGGAATCTTCGATATGAAAATTACCTATGGTGCTTGAAAAATATATGCTCAAAATCGCCGTAAAAATGCCGGGCGACGCCTTTATTAAACAAAAAGCGACCACGTTTCTTAAATATTTTATATAAAATGTTTAAAATGCAAACTATTCGGACGAATTATAGTGTACTAAAATGATAGTGTTATCGAATTACATAAAATCTTTAGTAGTGCACCGATTATTTGAATCAATTTCTGATGCCAGTCAATTTATCTGAACAAGCCACGCTTAACCGCGCTAAAAACTACTCTACTTTGAAACCAACAATGACTCGGCTTTATTTTAGTGTTGAGAAGATAATGTCTGTTATAATCTTCTTAAGAGGGCGTGGTACATAATTTAACGCTAAACTGTTGGTTTCTTGAAGTCAATTTGCGAAAACTAATCAATAGCAATCCCAGGCAATAATTTTAGCCAACGTTTTAAACAAAATGGTTTCCAGTGTTACAAACTTCTGAGGCACAGTCTCGGACGCCGGAACCTCGTGCATTTAACTGCGGCGCAAGAGATCACGCGTAACGAATTAGTAATCCTGGATAAATATTTCCTCATAAAGTTGGCAAATACCATTGTCTAGGATTGTCATTGAGTATTTTATCCATATTGCCTTCGAAAAAAGCGTACGATTCAATTGATGTTTTCAGCGTTTATATATCTACCACGCACTCTTAAGGGAGAGTGTAAGACAACTGTATTGTATTTTCAGTTTATGAGCCATAACATTTATTCAAACTGTATTATTGAAATTTTCTCTTCGACAAAGCATACGATATATTTTTGGTAATCTGCTTGACATAAATAAGAATGGAACGTTTCATTAATTTGTCATGCAGAATTATTGCAAGAGAATTCTTGAAAGTTAACCAATAATTCTCTTGCAATGATTTTGCATGACAAATTAATGAAAGATTCCAATATTATTTATGTCAGTCAGTTTACCAAGAATATATTCTATCCTTCGTCGAAGAGAAAATTTTGATAATACAATTTTAATAAATGTGTAGGCTCAATAACTGAAAATACAATACAATTTTCAACACTCCCCCTTTAGAGAAATAATGATTTTTCAGAACTGGAAAATTTTACTACAGGAGGAAAACCAAACTAGCTCACTTCAAATGACGTGCAAAACGAGATCCTAAATTGTAAAATACATCCTATACCTACACACAAAACTAACATCTCTGTAATTTACATAACTAACCGTACTGTAAACGTAACAAAATATTTTCTGACCTGTACGCGCGAACATTTGCTCCATTGTGAAAAACGGAGGGAATACGATGTTGGTGACAAGCTCTTAGGTAAACCTCGGCCGCTTCTTGCACACGTCGAATGATTCACCCCACCTTGTATCTGTACTGGAGAAAAGAACCTACACGGCCGCCATGCTGTAAGCAATTCTTCCGCTGACATAGAAGTTTATTAAAAAGCATGTTCTGCGTACGTGAGTTATGTCTGCTTAGGAAAAGTATTTAAACAACGTTACAAGCGTGTATACAGATCTCAGGTCAGGCACAGGTTGACACAGTGAATAGAGCACTCGCTTCCCACCAAGACGATCCGGGCTCGATTACCGTCTGGGGTCGGTCTTCAGATTTTACTTTGGGAATCGTACTGGTCGGTGGCGCTGATCGGCGGGTCCCATTTCGTCCGCACCCTTCTCGTTCCTGCGCCCCTCCATTGTAGGGCCTGATTCCATGCCATACTTCATGGCAAACAAATGTCTAGAGGCGTCCCGTCCAGTATTAAATCTGCATCTGGGGTTCGATACCCGGGCCCTTGGGTATAGTCCTCATACGGTATTTATTTAGGTCACCCAGAAATTTGTAATGCTTATTATCTCGCGGTCGAGAATATGTTTTTGAATGCTTTATAGGAAATAAATTTTAAGTGCGGAATATTTAAATATGTGTAAGGCTGTGTGTAAAAACACCTTTAATTTTAATACTGCATGATAGCGTCACCGACGAACGTTTCGTACAGGCGAGCTATCTGAAAGAAAACTGCACACCAGTTGAGAGACTTGCGCCTAAAGACTAACAGGGAACATACAAAAACATACAAAAAATATTAATTGCTTTTACATATAAATTACAGCACCCTTTGTTTACTTCGATAATTGAGTAAAAAAATTTTAAAAATAGTAACCGAACTTTCTTTTAAAACATGTTTGCTATCAATGAAAAAAGCACCTCTTAACAAATGTTTCTTACACCACCATCATTGTAAGCCACTCATATAATGAGAGAGCCCTAACTCCAATTTTATTATTGCCATGTTCATCATATAATGTTCACTACTACATTGTACTTTTCGTTATAGTAGGTAAATGAAATTATTTAATAACGAAGTGTATTACAATGGTCAAATAGTTACATTTTATTGTTATTTCATTGTAACATTAATTTTTTGCTGATTAGTTGCCCAACGGAGGTGGTAAACCTCGGGAATCTCCGGTTAAGGATTCGTTGTTAAATGTACTCAACGTGTACCGGCCAAACTGTAGTGTTGGTAAAAGAGCTGACCAAAATCTCTTTATTTCATTTTCCATGTTGTAGTTAGGAGTGGCTGGAGACTAGTGTAAGGCGTGTTGTGCATTCTGTGTCGTCGTAATGGCGACGTCGTACTGTGCAGGCGGCGCAGCAGCAGCGGGCCATCCAGCGAGCAGAGCGCGCACTAGAGCGAGAACAACGCGAGCTGGAGCGGGAGGTACGAGAACAACACGAGCAGCAGCAACAACAACAACAGCAGCTACAACAACTGCAGCTGCAGCAGCAGGCCAAGGAATGTCGCTCTGCCTCCTTGCAGTCCATGTGAGTAACACCACGCCTACCTGTCTTCACGCCGATATCCTGGCGAGATTTGTAGTCGTCAGTAGCGAAGCGTGAAGTGTTCTAGGTAGAGCCACGATTTTATGGCGAAAAGATTTTTGCAACATTTGGTTTCCATGCCTTATGTTCACATCCACAACTCTGTTTCATGGTCAGTGATTGGACGTTTCAACTGTCACACGTCTTGAGGTTCTACTGACAAATTACAGACGCATTGTGTCACAATAGCTTCATTGTTATTGGTACAGTCAAATGAGGGACGTGTCTGAACAAAGACCCGCTGCCAAAAGCCGTGAAGTAGAGCTGCCGAGTTGCACGAGAGACACTGAAACAAAATGTTGCAAAAATCTTTTCGCGACAAAATTGTGGCTCTAGTTCTAGGGCAAGCGGTGATTAGCAGTGACTATACAGAACTCCCAGTTGCCTGTGTAACCATTTGACTGGTAGGAGCAGGCACATTATTCAGCCAGTAGTATGTAAGAGGCGAAGAGCTATTTCTCAGTAATACGCCTAAGTCTCAGCAACACAACTGTAGCCTGCTCAAAGTGTATTCAGATCTCATACTGCTTGCCTTGAAACACTTCCACGCTTCGCTACTGAACTAGTTGCAGACAACGATGCAATCATAACATACCGTATTACTCATCAAATTATATGTTTTCGGGTTTTACTGTGATAATGGAACGGGTTTAGTAAGCGCGTCAAAATCAGCACCGATGTCTCCTTTATGCAGGATGTCCAGCACGCTACGAATACTTGACTAAATTGGAGACGCAGGTGTAAAAGACAAAATGTTATACTATAGCTAGGGCCATGAACTTTTCGCGAAAATATTTTGGCCCCAGTTTGTTTCAGTGACTTGTGTTCACATCTGTAGTTCTGATTCATAGTCAGTGATTGGATGTTTTAACTGTCACGTGTGTTGGGGTTCTACCTGCAAATAACATACATGTGACGTCGCAGTAACCTTACTGTGGTTGGAATAGTCCAATGAGAGACGTCACTTCACCCAGACACACTGCCAATAACCATGACTAGGGCCCGGTAGTTTTCGCAAAAATATTTTTGCAGCACTTTGTTTCAGTGTCTTACGTGAGCACCTGCATCTCGGCTTTGTGGTCAGAGATTGTATGTCGTAACACCCAGCGTGTGGAGGTTAAACCCGCAAATCACAGACGTGATGTGTGGCAGTTATCCGTGTACTGATTAGCACAGTCTAATGAATAACAACTCTGCACAAAAACACTCTTACAATAATCATGAAGATGAGCTGCAGGTGTACACGTAAGACACTGAAACAAAGTGGGGCAAAAATCTTGTCGCGAAAACTACCGAGGCTTAACTATAAAGCAAAGTAGCAGATGTGCACGTAAGGCACTGAAACTATAGCATTTTGAGTAAATAATGTGGCAACGCAGCACTGACATGTTCTCCTGTAACTCTACACATATGTTACTGTCATTGATCTTACCATCGTGTTATGGGCGCGGATTCAAATCCCGAGCAGTCCTAACATGATTCAATGTTCTACTCAACGTAACATACATAAAACAAATCCTGGACGTGGAACGAAAGAGAGGACTTTTCCGTGCTGTATGGTTACATTGTGAGCGAAAAATGGTGTACAATATTTTACCACTAACATTTTCGTCTCCAGTTTAACCCATAAACTGCATGGTGTGCGTATTGTACAGCCGTTTATGGGGATACTGTGTATGTAAGCATTTGTTATTGACATTTATCCCGAGAATGTGCTTAAGAGTGCGTGGTAGATAAATAAACGCTGAAAATACCAATAGATTCCTACGCTTTTTCCGAAGCCAATGTGGATAATAATACTCAATGGCAATCCTAGATAATGGTATTTGACAACTTTATGAAAAAATATTTATCCAAAATTACTAATTCGTTACGCGTGATATTTTGCGCCGCAGTTAAATGCACGAGGTTCCGGCGTCAGAGATCGAGCTTCAGAAGTTCGTAGCACTGAAAACAGTTTTGTTTAAAAAGTTGGCTAAAACTATTGTCTAGGATTGCTATTCTTTAACTTTCGCGACTTGGCTTCAAGAAACATACAGTTATAGATTAATGCTTTTAGCATTGGATTATGTACCACGCCCTCTTACATATACTTATAAGACATATGAAAAAACTAATTTTTTTAAAACACGGATTAGTTCACAAATGGTTCTGTTGGAAATGTTTTCCATTTACGTTCATTTTTGCTATCGTCGGGTTGTGCCTCGTATGCGTCAAATATTATCCACTTTACTAATACATTACAATCATGACATTATTTCCAAAAAATGCTTATATTTAAGTCCATCCGCAATGTCGTAGTATACTGGTTAGACATAAAACGACTTTTATTTGTTTGGCATTTAATAATTAAAACGCGCAGCTAAAGCGTCGCTTATGGGGGATTAATCCCTGTCAGATCGGTTTTACGGTTTTTCTTATAAATCAGGGAATAGAGACATTATTTTACTTTTTTCACGCTGACAAGGCATAATTAACTGTTTCATTCACTTTTTAGAATCCATATGGCATTGTTTCTGTTAATGTTGCGGCCTCTGTAGTCGCTCCCGTAATTAAAGCAATGTTTTCCTTTTCAGCTGTTTCCCGTTGCAAAATAATGAATATATTATGGTTCCAGCAATTACAGAAAATCGATTAAGTTTGAATGTGTGCCTTGTCGTGGCAAAAATTTTGATTCATCGACTGGAACAGAAGTTATCAACAAGAAACAGATAAATCCAAGGTGGTAGGGATCAATACCCCTTATGAATCAAAAGTAAGTTCCATAACTTACTACATTTCTATAACGGGCTTGAAAAAAGTAAATAAAACTCTAACTGAAGCTTTCGAAGAACCTCAGTTAACCGTGAACGAAAACCACTGTTACAATCCCGCACGTAAATCAAGTACGACACGTATAAACCCAGAGGAACGAAAACACCGCAGCGCCGGTGGAATGCCGCGGATAGCTCGCTTGAAAATTAAGTGCTTGAATTGCAGATAGCGTGCGAGTGTTGGCGCGTCGCTCGTGTAATATCAACGGAGGCGGCAAACATTTATGGCCGCTCAGGAATGCGCACAGCAATTCTGCGGAGGTAATCACGCGCGATTGCGAACTGCGCAGCCACTGTTCAACGCGATTTTTTTTTCCCCCGTTTTTGCTGGAGTAAACAGTGGTGGGAGGTTGCGATCGGTATGCGACAGGATACAGTGCAGTAGCACGGGTAAAAATTTAACCACGCTGAATTTTATGTTCCCTGGAACGAATTCACATGGAAGAAAATAGTACGTTCTTTGCTGTGATAGTAAAATATGTAAAGTGCTAAGGTTTATGTTGCATGGTTCCAACCGCAGTTTTAATGCAGGCAATGAATACCTATGAAATTAAATGGGGAAATTATTTAGTACAATGGAAGCCTTAAAACTATTGTTAGAGGTTATGGTATATCCCGACAGTTTTTTGTGCAAACATATCCTTGAAAACACTGTAGTTTCTTGCAACATATATGATTGGATGGTATACGACTGACACAACGTACCGGTCTACAGACCAATAACGGACATTCTTATTGACTTAGTCAAATAGAGCAACAGCGATAGCCAGTAACCTTCTGGTAAGTTGAACGGGTGTTGAAACGCAGCAAACAGTCAAGTTTTGAAGTGACGGAGGTATAAGAGAAACCTTGTCCTTGCTTCAAATGACCGCCGTAACGAGCCTAGCGCTGAGCTAGCGTGCGAGATCCCCGCAGGTTCATGTGTACTATGGGACTGTTTGTGCAAAGTCTGTAAAAAAGTTCAATACACGTTTATATTTGAGTCTCACTTCTTTCCTGTTAGGATATTTTGAAGTACAGGAGTTGAAATAGGCATTTTCAGCTATGTTGGAGGGCTTAGAAACAGTGTCTGTATTTATCATGGTGACTAAAACAACGTCCTTATGTCCTGTCCCGAGTAGGCATATTTTATTTTCGTACTTTGACACAATGAGCACATGAGGAATATTTTCGTTTAAAAAAACTATTTAGCACATACTGAAACACATTTATTATTGCACGTAATAGGCGGCGCCCTTAAGGGAGAGTGTTAGACAAATTTATTTTATTTTCAGTTTTTGAGCCATAGCATGTATACAAATTGTATTATCAAAATTTTCTCTTCGACAAAGCATAGGATACATTTATGGTAAACTTCTTGACATAAATGGTAATGGAATCTTTCATCAATTTGTCACGCAAAATCATTATAAGAGAATACTTGAAAGTAAATCTATAATTCTCTTGCAATGATTCTGCATGACAAATTAATGAAATTTCCCATTATTATTTATGTCAAGCAGTTTACCAAGAATATATCCAATGCTTTGTCGAAGAGAAAAGTTTGATAATAACATTTGAATAAATTTTATGGCTACAAATCTGAAAATACCATAACATTTTTTAACCCTCACCCTTAACTACGCTGTCCTGCGACATGATCTTTGTGTATGACGTCAGAGCATACTGGAATTGATCATCTGGAAACTCTAGCGAGATGAAGGATAACAATTTAAATATATTTAATGGTATTATATGTGGCTCAGACACATTTCAAGATATTGCTTTCGTGCATAACTAATTGTTTTATTTAGGCGTGGAAAATATTGTACAAGGAAAACCCAGCTTGAAAAATGTTTACGAGTAGAAGTTTTCGAGTGTATTTGAGATTGAAATTACGTAGGCCTATTTGTTAATAGTTTTCAAGGTATTGAATATTCCGTAGCAAAGTAGGCCGCTTGTTAGGCCTACACAGGTTGAACAAAAAAAATCAGTTGGTATATACGTAGGTTCGAAACATATTGTGCCACACGAATATAATTTGAACTGTAAATCCCTATTGCTATGTTCTCTCTCTGGGATACGTAGTGCCACTAAAGTGCTCTCCTACTGGCCGTGTGTTAATGTGAGTGAGGCACGGTGCCAAGGGCGATGTTGACTGGCTTATCTGGTGCCGTATAGCCTCTACCGCAAGATACTGAAACGGCGTGCAGTGGTATCGTCGATCACTCGCCAGACTGACACTTTCAGCGGTGACCCCATATAAGTCTAGTGCATGCGTCACGAATTCTCTGAGTAGTGTTTCTGATATAACAAGTTGAAAAACCAGTTTTTAGCAATTTTGAAGGGCATTGAAATTATTTTTTTAATCGACGTGATGCTTTGAATCAACCCTTCAGTCGTTTATATTTATTTTCGTACATTGACACAATGGGTATATGTGGAATAGTTTCGTAAGGAAACGTATTTACGAACACGCTGCAACGCATTTTACACGCATGGTAGGCGAGGCCCTTAAGAGTTTTTAGACCTGGCGCGTGAGTCTTTCTGTAGCGTGGTAAGGAAACTATGTTTGTGTTTCATTATGAATTACTTTGATGTAATCCACATAAAAGTTTTACAATGCAATACTTTATTACTATGGCCCGGTAGTTTTCGCGAAGAGATTTTTGCCCCACTTGGTTTCAGTGCCTTACGTGCACACCTGCTGCTCAACTTCATTGCTATTGACAGTGTGTTTCTGTGCAGAGTCGTTATTCATTTGATTGTGCCAGTAAGTACGTGAATATCTGCCACACATCACGTCTGTGATTTGCGGGTTTAACCTCCACACGCTGGGTGTTACGGTATCCAATCACTGACCACATAGCAGAGATGCAGGTGTGTACGTAAGACACTGAAACAAAGTGCTGCAAAAATCGTTTAGCGAAATCTACCGGGCCCTAGTTATTACTTACAGTGCCTATGAAACAACTAGCGGAGATATAAGTGTGGAATGATACAAATTTGTATGAACTATTAAATTTCACAAACACAAAATTTCTAAGATCCTTCGTAGAAAAGAAATCCTAATATATTAACCGGAACGATAACGTTACTATCAAATGAAACGTAACAGAATGCGTAGTCATTGTTCCATTATCTCGGTGTTAATAGATTTTAAAAATTTCTCACTCTTTCTCTCTCTCTCTCTCTCTTTCTCTCTCCAGCTTGTAAATGCATGTACACAATTTCCCAATAAATATTTTTTTTACTGTTGGGACTATTTTATATCCCTAAATAATCTTTTATTAATACCAGAGAAAAGTTCTTGGCGTACAGCAAAACCTGCCTACACGTATCGTGCAAGTAGCACATTTAGCTCTGTCAATTTGACCACAAATTACTAAGACTGCCATTTGATTCCCATTGAGAAAATTAACCGTAATTTGTCAGGAGAACTTGTAATCATGTATAAGAACTCGCAATCAGTCGCCGTTTTCACGTCTCGCAACTATAGACATCACATCAATTTCTGACTGATATTACAGCTAACGTGTGTTCTAAAAATTCGATCACGTGCTGGATTTTTGGGTACCGAATGTTTTAGTGACACTAGTACCGATATAAAATGTCAATGTATATATATGTATATATATATACATACATATTTTTTTTCATACATACATACATATATATATTCATATATACATACGTATGTGTATAGGCCTATGCATATATATATATATATATATATATATATATATATATATATATATATATATTGTTGCGTGCCATGTTCCTGGAGGCCGGTGGTCGGCGGCTGTTTCGTAACACCTTGAGGGCTGGCCGATGACTCAAAGCCCGGGTGGCTCATAGTGGGAAACCCGCCGAACCTACGTCATAGCTACCTGTCCCAACTGCGTCTTAACCCTTCGAGGGTGGCCTACGTGACTAAAAGCATATCCGAAACATGATGAAATATCTATTTTTAGACCCCTGTAATGCGGTAAATCCCTGACTGTTTCACTGAGTATAAGAAGGCCGAATCGTGAGATTTGGGGACAGTTCGCTATTGGAAGTGCTAGAGGAAGGTGCTACGCCTGTGGAGAGAGACTGGTGAAGACATCTTGGTGACGTCAAAGTCTACCGTGAGGCGGCAGGCGGCTACCTGCGGAGCAGTGTTGGCGAGACAAGAGGACTGCTGCGGCGGGCTGACAGGCGAAGAGGAGGTGCGCGACGGGAGTCGAAAAGAAGACCTCAAGAGTGAAGACAGAGGTGCACTCGGGGTGCTACGCAGCACATGGTGAGCCATCACCACTTCGGACTGATAAGGTTGTACATTGTCATTTGAGTAACTGTTGATTGGATATATGACTGAATTTTATTGTGATTTATAGTGTTTAATTAATTGATGGTAGACTTTTCTTGTGCTTTAATTGTCAAAGTTAATTAACGTGTCTGTGACACAGGAGTAATTGTGTGCATAACTAA
>PNEQ01105521.1:0-12833 GCA_003012365.1 Medauroidea extradentata | reverse complement strand
GTGGGGTTTTACACGCAAATCACAGACGTGTGGTGTTACAGTAACCTTATTGTGATTGGTACAGTCAAATGAGAAACGTCACAGTTCAAAGGCACGCTGCCAATATCTATGAAGCAGAACTGCAGACGTGCACATAAGGCACTGGAACAAAGTGGGGCAAAATTCTTTTCGCGAAAAGTTCATGTCTCTACATATAAGTGCCAAAACTGTGGAGCGAAATTTTGATATGAGTATTAGGTAGCAATAAAAAAAAAACTACTTTCGAAATCACTGCAAAACTCGGTAACTAGGCCTTAATGCAACGTCCTAAGTAATAGTTCATGACTGTACTAAATTCAAAAGTTAAAGTCCAAGGCCACGCTGGAATATTTCTAAATATTATTCCGGACAAGGCGAACTTTAACATTGATTAGCTTACTTTACGACAAACAGCCTATATACAGGGAAAGGAATATTAGCAGAGTTCAATGACCTGCATGGTAGAATCCACTGTCCTATGCATGTTCGAGCCCGTCTATTCGTGCATTGTCTGTTGTTCAAATAAGTAGCAATTAGTGAACTAATGGTCGGAGGTTGTGTATAAATAGCACAATATATTCTAACACGAACGACGTTGAACTCGCAAAATTGTCCTTTCCCTACCTGTAAATAAGGACCTGAAAAATTCGCGTTTAGTTTTAGGCACACGCTAGAATTCCAACAAAGTATCAGTTCGTGTCACTTTCGCAATTGGTCCTTGACTTACTAGGCATGACCTGGAAGTCTCTGAGCCAATAGAAAAAATGTACCTTACCGTCCCCCATACCACTATCTGCGAGCAGCCAATGAACAACTGCTGTCTGACTGAACACATATATTCTTGGAGGCTAGCCTACAGGTCAGTGACAGTTCGTTTTGGTTAATTCAGGTTAGGTTAGTTAAATTATCAAAACAAATGCAGTGCGATTAACTGAAGGAAGCTGCCAATCTCGCCCGTACGCAGAACGGTAATGCTGAGAGAAATACCCTTTCTTAAGAGGAGTCCTTCGCGGTGTCGAATTTCCACCTTTGACGCGTGAGAACAGAGTAGCGATAAGAGCCAGTGTCCCACACTTGACGAGAAACATATCGCCTCTACTCGCAGCGCGCCAAACTGGCGTGCAAGGTTTCCGTTGTAGTCTTTTTGCTATGGGACTTTAAGCGGTGGCCCCAATATTTTATTTTTGAATAGTTTGAAGTAAAGACCAACGCATGCTTCTCGTTTTGCACTTTACGAATTCAGGTAATATTTTCGGAGTTACAACAGTCTAAAAAACCCATTTTTAGCCATTTTGAGAGGCCCGAATATCATGTTTCTAACAAGCGTGCTGCATTTTTGAAAAAATAGAAGCATGGTTTCAAGTGTATGTTCTTTTCGTAGGTAAACATAATATGAATAACTTAAGCGGTTTCGCGTAAAAATGTATGCGCGTGACACGCTGCAACGCCGTCCATGCGCCAGTCGAGGACTCTTCTTAAGACGTGAGAAGGTCTCGTATTTACACGCTATCCATTGTAAGCATCTGTTTGCCACGCGAGCTTGTAATGCACAATACTGGTTCATTCGTTGCCTTCGCTCGCTATTACTGCAGGTCGGGGCACTCGCTTCGATGATTGTTGCTATAGGTCATACGAAATAAAGTGAGCACTTAAGGGCGCTGCCTACCCGCGTGTGAGAGGCTCAAAAGTGACGGAGCAGTAAGGTCGACCTTGATGCGCACATCAAATGTCGCATCGCCTCAACGGACCAAGCGCTGAACTAGCGTGCAAGGTTCCCGCCGAACGGTTTTTACTATGGGACACTAAGATGTGAGCATATAATTTTATTGGTAGAAAGTTTGCAGCTAAGTTCAGTGCAGGTCGCAATCTGAGTTTCACGTAGTTAGTACATTTTGAAGTACGGAAGTCTGAAAATGTAGTTTTTTAGCCATGTTTGAGAGCTTAGAAACAGTGTTTTTAATGAGTGTGGCGTTGTCACAGTGATGTTCCGACCTTGTCTGAAGTTTGTTTTCTTTTCGTACGTTGGCACTATGGGCACACGTAGAAAAAAACCTGTTTACGAACACACTGCAATGCATTTGAAGTATGGGGTAGACGGCCGCCTTACGATTTAACCTTTGGAAAAAATCATTAGCTGCTACTTCATGTAACTTAACATTGACAGTAGTTACATTATTCATTGTACAGTTGGCAGTGTATTGCGGAATGTAGTCCCCTGTATTTTCTTATTTAAATGCAAGAATTCGGAAATAAAATTAAACGAATTCGACATATTTGTGTTCTATAATAATTAATAAACCTTTACCACACGATATAGGTTCCTTCAGACTTGAAAAAAATTAACTTACACGCGCAAATATCAAGTGACGTGTCCAGAGAGGTTAGACATTTCCAGTCATTAGCCGTTACGAGCGGAAAGATACGAATTGGCTGAAAATAGAAATTTAGCAGGGCATTTTTAGTACTCAGTTTATCCCGAACTGCCTATAATGGCATTACGCCAAGAAAAAACCGCTAGAGCATGATTCTCCGTACTTCGTAGCATGGTCAGCACGGGTAAGACTAATTCTACAACACGTTGGAAAGTAAATGTGTTTTCTTATTTGGAAGTTTGGCACTGGAAACCAGGAAATTACGAAACCGTTATAAAATTAAATTTAAATAAACCTGGAAATGACAGAAGTGTTTTAACTTAATTTTAAAATGAAAAAAAAAAAAACGATTTCACGTTTTAAATTATTAACTTAATGTAATTTAAATTCAGAAAATTTCTGCGATTGGTCAGTTTACAGTTTTCACCCATTACCGATACCAGCGCTCAAGCGGCAGAAATTTTCCCTGTACCAAGATTTTAACATTGATCTATCTAACCTGTAGTAGAATTAGACTTAGCACAGGAAATGAAAAAAAAAAAAAAAAAAAAAAACAGTCATGAAGGCTTGCCAATTTGTTCAGGGAACTTCCATATTTACCCATATCGAAACGAATTCAAATTGAAGGAAGCATTTAAAAAGCGTAACGTACTGAAGATTGACATTTAAAACTCTTTAAAATGTCATCTCACGTAGCCAGGGGCGGATCCAGGGAGAGGGGGGCATACGGGCCATGGCCCCTCCTGAGACAGCTCCAAAAATATAGAACAATATAAGAGCCAAGTAAAATATTGAAAATATTAAATCATACTTTACCTAGTGCTTTATAAAAGACAATACAACACTATCTCCACAACCATTTGTTGCAACAATATGGAACCAGAAGTTTAAAAATGTAACAAATTTAATTTGTATCAGCATAAAGGTTTTACTTTTAAGGCATTATTTATCCTTAAAAATATTAAAACTACTTAAAAAGTAGCCTACGTTTATTTTTATTTGTTTATTTATTTTAAGTTTGGAAATGCCTTTAATATCACCACTTTGCACAATAAAATCCAATTTGTTTCGTACGTTAGACCGATATTACACGGAGCCAACGGAAATACGGAAACTTTTCTGTTTCGCAGGTCCGCAGTTCACATAGAAATCAGTTGGACGTTTTGTAGAGGAGGGTGAAAGGGAGAATTGTTTCGGTTCAAACATATAAGCGAACGCATGTAAAACATACGCGGGGAAAAATTACTCTTCCTATAAACTAGCGATACACGCATTGATTACTTTGTTCCGGCGCGGTAAGTTGCCAAAATTGCTCGTATACTTTTCTATTATTTAAATTTGCGTACTTATAAAAACGTTTACAATAATTTAAAAACAGGTATTCCTAATCCTCATGAACCTTTATAAACTTTTTTTGCCAATATTTGCTTTCGTATTTTCTTCTAAAAATCTCGAATATACACACTTTAACGCTCTCTTAAGGGTCCTGTCTTCACCAGAGCTCTGGCGGAAGTAAGTATAAGTATCTACGTGTTAAATTATATTACGCGAAGTTCAGGGCATCACGAACCTTCATATACTCCAACCGTAATTTCGTTCATATCGGTGCGGTCCACACTGCCGTAGGATATATTAGACCATTTTAAATACTTTTGAGCAGTACGTATTTGTATTTCCAAAAACACTCAAAAAACCCGATAGGCCTACTCTAGTATTTTTACTCATTTGGAGAGTAGGTTTCTCTTTTCAGCTAAAAAAAAAAATTGTCTAAAAGCTACGTCGTGAAAGGGGAGTTGCTGCATCTCCAGCCGCCCAGCCGTGGCGCGCTACCAGTACGACCTACTTGTTATTCTCGCAGGGTGGCAGCACTGCTACTGGGGCAGGCAGACGTTGAGCAAGCACTCAGCTAGGACTTACGGGTTAGTTTAGACAAGTGAACACGCAACATGCTTCCTAGAACCAGACCTCGTGGTGCTGTGGCTCACGCGACTGTTTCCACCAGTCACACTTTCCCAGAACTTACTATTGGTGTTCGGTTATATTAAGACCGTTTGTCCCGTAAAAATTTATTATTTTACATTTGTGCCAATCACTGTTCGACTTGTATACATCAGATAACATGTAATTTCCCCAAATAAAAATATATTACAAAATGATAGTTACAATGTAGCCAAACGAAACAAGATAATCAATATTGAAACTGAATGCTATGAGCTCTTCAACACACTTTTAGGATTATTACAAAGGGATACACTTTTGTGTTTCTTAAAAATTGGTAAAAAGTGAGTAAATTTTACGTAATTTTGAGTTGAAAATACCAACTTTAACTAAACAACTAAGAAATTTTCTGTACAACATTCGGTTTTGGTTAAGGAACCTTTTGTAATTGTTAACTAAGCAACGATATAGTTATTATGTTCTTTACAATAAATGTTATGAAATATCCTACAATGATAATAAACGCGACCTTTTTAATTTGTTGGTAAATGCGTCTGCGCACAAAAACTGCGTAGGTTAATTTAATAGAATATAGGGTCACTTAAAAGAAAGGAAATTGCAAAAATGGTAAACCGACAGATCAGAATCACACGTAAGGCGTTTACGAGAACTAACCTGCTCGAGTTATTTATGTTTACTCAGTCACTTGACCAGGTCTTCTCTATCATCAGAGGTTAAGCAGGTTAGAATAAACGTCTGCAAGTAGTTCTGAGAACAAAGTCAAACCCGCACTCTATTTTAGCGATGCTTGTTCTGGAACACTAACAGACATGAAGCAACAACCCACTCAATATCAGTATTCTGCGTACATCGTCTGTTGCAAAGTAAATCTTTGAAATACGTGTATAACTATGATATTTTTAGGATCTGAATACAATCAATGCTTGTCCTGTTTCTTCACTCGCAACATACATTTCTAAAAATATTTTCAGCTTACATTGTACGGTTTCTGATGTATAGAACTTCTTGGTATTCTCTTAGCATCCTTTCAAAGAAACCGTACGACTTCATATTATTACTGGAGAAACGTGTTACCTACAATCCCGTTTTTCATGAAGATCTGCTTCTTTGAAGCACACTCCCAGCCAATGATATTTGGTGAAAAGACGTTTGCACCAACTAGTCTCAGTGACTAACGTGCCTGCAGGTATGCTTCATGGTTATTGGCAATGTCTCTTTGTGCCGAGGCATCGTTAATTTTACTGCGCCAATGAATATAAAGAACGTTTGGGATTTGAAGGCAGAATCGCAAAAAGGCGAGAGTAAAAAACCTGCAATCACCGACCTTGGAACAGAGCTGCAGATGTGCACGTAAGGCATAAATAAGTTGATGAAAATACTTTTCACCACAAATAAGTGATCCTAAACTTAATACTTACTTTACTCCGAATTCTAAAACGAGTCCCCAATATTAGAAGATAATATGTTATGACACATTTGTTTCAACCTTGTATTAAAGCCTCATTATAATATAAATAATAATAAATTTTGCTAAGTTTTTATTTACTTGCGGAAACTGTTATTGCGGCATATAAATCAGTCGCCCTCTTAGTATGAAATTCTACTTATAATAATTCTCAGTTAACTATATAGTATCACAGTCTTTTATAAGTTACACGGTTTATGGATGTTATTAAATCATTTGTTTGTATTTTATGGCCTCATGCATAAATGCAGCAACCACTATTCTCGATATTTCGTTTTAAAGTTACCTGCAGTCAGGGCCACTTTATCACGTACGTAATTCTACTGTGCGACATACACAAAGAAATTATTTGTATAAAGAACACGTGACACAGAAAAATTGCAATTCTAATTAACTTGCGTGACGTTTAGTTTACGGCTTAAATTAGTTTCTGGTTTATAATATTTTATGAGACACAGTTATTATCGCAAAACAAAGATAAACACAACATCATTCAAATTAGAAAACTGAAAAGTAATTAACGAATGCAAATGAGTGATACCACCAACTTCAAACTAACAAAAATATGAGTCAAAACAACAGATAAAAATTTTCACTTTTCTGAAGCGAAATACTGTATGAATTATATTACAAGTTCCATATTTTTGTTATTAATTACCACTCACTGTTACAAAGATTTTGACAAGATCGTATTATATATTTAAAAAACTACCAATGTAATGATACAGAAAATTCATAGCGAGGTAAAAGTTTTCAAAACCAAGCCCTTTCAGGAAAAATTTCAGTGAAAATATATCGTTTCGTGGTCTCAGTTCTTACTTACGAGTAATGTGAACTATATTCCTACAAAATACACCATTAAGCGTGTATCAACGAGTGGTTAAATGACAGAAATAGGCTGAAAAGGAGGAAATAACCAGTAGGCCTACTTTAAAAATGGCAGGCCTAATAATTTTATCATGACTAGCCTATAAAAGATATTTGGTAAGCAATATTGTTATAATACTACTACATCTCTAATAGTATTCGCAGTGTGATTGAACAAAGGAACGGACTTACATGAATCAAAAGTGCAGTTTCTAAGAAATCGTGCGCTTCTGAAACCTCAATTTAAAACTTTCAAAAACAGCCTATATATATATATATATATATATATATTTGAACATGCATTTTCGTACACCGTTGCCTAAAAGCACACTAACGGGATATACACAAAAAAGACTAACGTATATGTTAGGTTGTAGTTCCAGCAGGGAAGCAAAAATTAATATACGTAAAGTTAGTTAGCGTAGAACGTCTGGGCGGAGAGTATGCCAAGTTGTCGTTGGTACGACACAATCATAACGGTTCCACAGCCAGCCCCGATCCGATAATGTACGCGCTATTCAAAAACATTAGTAGCGGTAGATAACGCACACAGTTTTCACTTCAGAGTAATATTACAAATGTTTGTGGTACCGCTGGTACGTACAGTGGTGCAAGTCACACACCCTGCCCTTCCCAACACACCCCATTATTCCCTTTCGTATATGGAATCTGACAGCAGTGTTACCAACTTAATTACGCTCCTACCAAACGGGTTGTTTCAAATGTCGGTATAGAATTAGTAACATACAATTTAGCAGAAAATGCCCGTTGGAAGGGTAATGGTTTAAACAAGCCCTACTTTCTGACGTATCTAACTGTGTGTTGCATATGAGTTGCGCGTGAGTGTGTGTGTGTATATATATATATATATATATATATATATATATATATATATATATATATACATATCACTTATTATCTATAGCCAAGAATTAAAGTCTGTACACTCACATCACATGCCGCACACTCCCAAGTCTCGATCCTATTAATTATTAATTTTTACTAACTTATAAGGAAAATATGGCATTACATTGGTAAAAGGCAAAAAAAAAAGTTGATCTGATTGCTACCGAACTTCACAGGATCACCCGCTGGGCTAATTTGAAGATTGCCTGAAAATGTCATCAAAATCGCTCCAGCCGTTTTGGAGTCCATAGGGAACGTGTGTGTGTGTGTGTGTGTGTGTGTGTGTATGTGTGTGTGTGTGTATATATATATATATGAACATTAATACGTTATAACTTTTGGTTTAACTGAAATAAACTTTTCGCTATGTTAGTGCATGCAACTTCAGTAAAAATTGTCGTGTCACCGAGGGAATTCGCCTGGGTTTATTTTGATGCAAAACGAAATGTTTTATGTTCCACGAGGTTTTTATAAACTGCTTTCAGTAAAACTCCAGCATTGTAGGGTATGATATATTGTAGTTTAATGGACGATGAGTGTACACGAATGTAACTCAGCGCAGGTGCTAGCTGGAACCTCAGAACACCTGAGGCCCGTCTATGTGAAGATGTAACTGAGATGGTTCGTCATTGTCTTCCACTGGACGTATATGAGAGGACAACACAACACCCAGTCCTCAACCCAGAGATTAATTGAACCCGGCACCCTTGCTTCACCTGCCATGAGCGCTAACCAATGAGCCAAGAGGTCGAACAACTTATACGCGTACACAAATAAATAAAAATAACTGGGAGATCAGCCGTAATAAATAATGGAATCACACAAAACCAGTGAAGGGTATACCGTGCCTAATACGAGTTTCATAGACGAATCATCGCTTTTATTGTGTGATAATGCTCTTCAGTGGCGTAGCGTGGCTGTGTTCCAAGGCGTGCGGTATTAGCAGCGACTATACGCTTTGAGCAGTTGTGTTGTTGCAGAGACCAAGGTGTATGTGTTATAGGATCATTCCTACCTTGCCTCTTGTACGCTACTAGCTGTGGAGTGTTCCTGGCCATACAAGTCAAATGGTTCCTCAGACAACTCAGTGTAGCGTATAGTCATTGCTGGTTACCGCACACCTTGGAACACTCACGCGACGCCACTGATGCTCGTCCACACAGAGATGGGTTAGTGGACAACATGCTGGATAAGGAGAGTGAAAATTGTCTGTCGTGGCCAGCAAGCTCTCCAGACTTAAATGACAAATAGAGGGCCGCGGTTGGCTCAGTGGCTAATCCGGGTTCGATTCCCGGCGGTGTCGCGTCTGGGAACGTTTCAGACGATGTAGCTGGTCGGCGGGTTTTCTCGGGAATCTCCCGTTTCCTCCACCCCTTCATTCCGGGGCTGCACCATACACACATCATGCCACCACCAGCAGTAAAGACCTAGATGTTGAGTGCTGATCAAACTCTCTTCACTCTATGACAATTGAGCACGTATATGATGTGTTAGTATTTGTCATCTCATTTATTCCATGCCAGGCAAATATGCAATAATATTGGCAGATCACGCAGATCATACATCATGCTTAGAGATGATGATTTATCGCGGGAGAACTTGACTGTTTGCTGGGCTTCAACGCATGTTCATCTTACTGGCTTTCGCTTGTACTTGAAGCTGTTACCCTGTTTGACTGAGCCAATAAGAATCCCACTATTGTAATATTTGATGCTTATTATTTGTCTGCAGATAGCTACATTGTGTCAGACGTATATCACCCAATCATACATGTCACAAGAAACTACAGTGTTTTCAAGGGCATGTAGGTACAAAAAATTTTCGCGATATACCATCATCACACACACATATACGTGTATACAAATAATAATTTATTCTGTGGTACATACAGCTACGCGTAAGTGATGATTTAGAGGTTTCATCAAGTTACTATCTTTTAGATAAGGCTATTCATTTTAGTTAGGTCTAATTACAAGTTCAACGATAATTACAGCACACTAATTCATTTATGTTAATTGTATAATTATCTGAGACCATTACAGTCTAACTCCACATACTATAGAAGATTGAAGCCAGAGTCTTTTGGCATGTGGAACAGTTAGTCGGTGACGCAAAACATTCATGTCTCAGTAACAACTAGCATTACACCTCATAGCAACAAGTTGAACACTTTTGAGCCATTGTTGAAAGTGTGCGACCACCATTCCCAATACTCGCGTGGTGAAGACACAATAATATTTCCCCATCCTCTCTACTACACCTTGTGAGATGTTAAGAACTTACTCCACTGCAATAGGTTAACATTATGTCATGTCAATTCTGTAACGTGTGCGTAGCGTAAGTGAACACAAACACGTTACTAATAATCGATTTTTATCGCGATTCACTTTTACTCCTCGACCAAGAAAGTACGATAAATGTCCCTGGGGCATGATTATAAATATAACTATAATCGCACGATTCCCTGAAGTCTGATTACGTACACCTTTTGTAGCTCTATTCCGATTGATAATTAACAATTAACTACAATATCTATCGAATAATAGATTATGAATTACGCCTCTGCATCGAGTTATGTACGGACGACATACAGTTCAGTTTAATTTCTCGCGTCGCAATGAAATAAGTTCTCAATTGCATTTTTGAAGTCTGTTGTACAGTGGGACAGGCAACATCCGGTAATTTGTTCCATACATCGATACACTTCCGCCTACCACGCGCTTCAAATGTGTTTAATGCGATGGGAATTACGTTTCTCAAATGTTTTCCACGCCCGGGATAATGTCAGCGTTTGGACCCAATTGTTAATGTTTACATAATTAATTAAATCAAAATTTTTCACAGAGTTTAGTAAATCCTAACAAATTATTAGAGTCGAAATAAAACACAGAGACAGAATTTACGTTTGTTGACAAATAAGAGACTAGCTAAGTCACACGCAACAACAAACTTTATGGCGGCAATATAGTGAAAAAAAAAAAAAAAAACATGAGGGAAGACTTGGTTAATTTGGCAGTATCTGATAATTTGGCACTATTTTGTCAGTTACTGGAAGATTGATTCACGCATCTGTGCTGCTTTACTTACGAAGCACGTTTATTTTACAAAAAATGCTGCTCTAGTTTGGCAGAATTAGAAACCGTTTCAAATATATAAATGCAAAATTGAAAACAAAAATAAGACGAAACAGTGCCAAGTTATCAGTTATGCCACATTTACACATATATTTTCCCTTAATCTCGAGATGCTGCTATGAGGAATCCACAGGTTTTGTCTCTATTGGACAGGAATTCGGCACCAGAAATAGTTTCATATATGTCAATAGTTTTTTCCTCGAAATTACAAATAAATACAGGCGCTAACTAGTATATCGCGAATTCGTCTAGCGGTAGTGTAGACTTCTCAGACCTATACTATTACTAGCAACAGTTGATTAGATCAATTTATCAGTGTTTGGTCTGGCTTCTGCCCCTGCAATTTTCCAATCTATGGACAAGGTAATATCATTGGTGTTAGAAAATGTAGTGGTTTACTATTGGCTTGTACACTCTAAAAAAATTTTGTAACATTTACAAGGATATTCTTTGTACTTTTACAAATCCTTGTAAAAGTACAAAGAATACACTTGTAAAATCATTAGTTTATGAAGTTACAAAGGTAAACTTTGTAATACTACAAAGGAATTCCTTGTACCTATACCGACAGTTCCTGCTCTGTAAATTATTTTGTAAAATGTGACAAGACACTTCTTCGTAGTTGTACAAACTTTTTGTAAATGTTGAAAATATGCCTTGTAAAATTATTAGTTTATAACGTTAAAAGGATTTTGTTTGCAAAAAAAAATTAGAAAAAAATGTGTGGTAGCCTACAAAAATTGCAAGTTCGCCGGAAATTACTTATGCAAAGATCACAAACCTCTGAAAAGTATTTTTCTGGAATAAAGTGAATATTTATATTAATTACGTGCTTTAAAAGGAAGAATTATTACTGAACTTTACATTGAATGTATACAAATAAATATAGACTATAAAACATGTAAGTCACGGTGGTGTAGGGGTAAGGTGCGTAGATTCTGAGCTTGGGGTTAGTGCTTCGGATCTTCCGAGATGTTTTTTATTGTTTCAAAATAATCTCTTGTATACGTCCTTTACTCAAAATTTATTTGATAAATAAGTTCAGTGTTATTTATTAAGTACAATGAACATTTAAATTTATTATTTTTCCTTATTGAAAATACAGCTACAAGACTAGTCCTTGTAATTTTACAAGGCTATGCTTTGTATTTTATTACAAGGATAACCATTGTAGTTTTACAAGGAATTTCTTTGGCAACTGGGTTTCCAAGGCTTTTCTTTGTAAAAGTACAAAAGTTTTTTTTACCGTGTAACCGTACAGACGGGTAGCACGTGATATTCCCAATAATTATTTTTTTTTTAAATGCATTCCACGATTGCAGTTGACATTGGTGTGTTTGTCGTCAAATCACAGAAATTAAAATTAAGAGATGATGGTATATCGTGGAAATTTGTAGCGCCAACGTGCCCTTGAAAACACTGCAGTTTCTTGCAAACGCATGATTGGGTGTTGTAAGTATGACACAACCTAGGTGTCTGCAGACCAGCGACACGCATCAAATGTTACAACATTGGAATTCCTATTGACTCAGTCAAATAGGTCTAACAGCATCATGTACAAGAGAAAACCAGTAATCTTCTGGTAAGCTGAACGTACATTGCAACCCAGCAAACAGTCAAGTTTTCCCACGGTAAACCCCCAGCAAACAGTCACGTTTTTCCGCGACAAACCTCCAGCAGTCACGTTTATCCGCAACAAATCCCCAGCAAACAGTCACGTTTTTTCGCAAAAAACCCCCAGCAAACAGTCACGTTTTTCCGCAACAAACCCCCCAGCAAACAGTCGCGTTTTTCCGCGATAAACCCCCAGCAAACAGTCAAGTTTTTCCGCAACAAACCCCCAGAAAACAGTCACGTTTTTCCGCGTTAAACATCCAGCAAAAAGTCAAGTTTTTCCGTGTTAAACCCCCAGCAAACAGTCAAGTTTTTCCGTGTTAAACCCCCAGCAAACAGTCAAGTTTTTCCGTGTTAAACCTTCAGCAAACAGTCAAGTTTTTCCGCGTTAAACATCCAGCAAACAGTCACGATTTTCCGCGACAAACCCCCAGCAAACAGTCACGTTTTTCCGCAACAAACCCCACAGCAAACAGTCAAGTTTTCCCACGGTAAACC
>PNEQ01105520.1:0-12832 GCA_003012365.1 Medauroidea extradentata | reverse complement strand
GAGATTTTTTCCATTTCATTATATTTACTGGTTTTCAAGTTTTGTATGAAGTAAAATTATGCAAATTTTGACTTTGAAGTGACATTACGGGAAAACTGGCTGAGCTAATTTTTTTTCGTTAGAGGTAAATGTACTCTTCAGTAATGTCTACAAAACTAACACTATTTTATACAAATATAAAATTATGAATTTTTCCCACACTGGAACGCCCTTAAGGGCGCGGTTCATCTCAGTTTTCGTCTTTTTTTACTATTATATTTGTACTAGATATTTTTTTCCTATGTCAGACATAAATTGTGATTAAATCGTCCTCTTAGGAAATTTATCTATCTAATTTTTGCGTAAGGAGTCGTAAACATCAAAATTTGGACTATACGGTTTTAAGTACGCCACTAAAACCAACTGACATACCAAACTGGAAAAATTCACACTATATAACAATGTTGTAGGCTATGATTTGACATATATAAAAACAAACCAAAAATATAATTTTTTGTATTTTTAAAAAAGTTTTGATATATATATATATTTTTTTAATTTCATGTCAAAATACAGAATTTTTTATTCAATACAAAAGTATTTTATTTTTTGTTTTATATATGTCAAGTCATAGACTATAACATTGTTATACGATGTGAATTTTGTTGGTTTGGTATGTCAGTTGGTTTTAGTGTGGTACTTAAAACCGTAAAGTACAAATTTTGACGTTTACGAATCATTACGCAGAAACTATGAGAGATACAAAAGTTTCCTAGGAGGAAGATTTTATCACAATTTGTGTATAAAATAAGAAAAAAAATATCTGGTACAAATATAAAAATATATAAAGACGTTGAAAACTGATGTGAACCACACCCTTAACGTGTGTCCATAAGTGACCAGAGCTATCACGACTGACGTCTCAGTCAGTTGCTGGTTAACCCTACTCTACATCAAGATAAGCTGGTGGAGACAAAACTCAGAAAATATGGCTCGAAGTAAAATGCAACTACTACATATAAGTAGAGCCATTCTTTTTTTGTGAAAGTAATTCTGCACCAACTTCTTTCAATGCCGTATGTGCACATATGTGCAGGTTCTCTTCGTGGTCAGTGGATTGCGTGTTTTGACACTCATCTTATACGGTTCTACTAAGGTTAATTCTACCTATGGTCAGAAACATCAATGTTAAGAGTTTGTCACAGGGGAAATTTCTACCACTTGAGCGCAGGTATCGGTAATGGGTGTAAACCGACCAGTAACAGAGCTTTCCTGACTTTTATGTTACATAAAGTTGATCATTTAAAACGCGACATTGATTTATTTCCACCTTAAAATTATGTGAAATGACTACTGTTATTTCCAAGCCTATTGAAATTTAATTTTACTACTGTTTTGTATTTTTCTGGTCCCGTATCGATAGCAGTGAAATTAGCGGCGGAAATGTTCCCTTAGATACTAAGCTCTCCTATAGTTAAGTACACTATCTTTCCTATCTGTGGTAGAATTAGTCTTATTTCTACTCACAAATAACTGACGAGTGGTGTCGCTGTGATCTTCTGATCGCTACAGTCAAATGTGTGACACCTCTGTGTCTGTACAATAGTACACTGCCAATAACCATGAAGCACAACTACTGATGTGCACGTAAGGCAATGAAACAAGTCGTGGGAAAATTCTTTTCTACAAAAAATTGTTTCTGTAAATCAAAAACACAAAGGAGGAAAACTGAACGCACACTTCCCAACATATCTTAACAATAAAAAAAAAATAAAAAAAACCTAAACGAGTCCTCTCCAATTATGAAGATAAAGGTCATGTCATAAAGCTCTGGAATAAATCACGTTTGATTTAATGTTATGGCGTGAATATGAATTCATTATTATTGTATGTTATTGGTTCCACTCTGCAGCTTGTTACAGGACGTAAAATAACGTATAAAACATGCTGCTTTCGTCACAGTTTGTCAATTGTTTAACATATTAATTGGAATAGGCGAATATTGAATTGCCGTCATCTTTTACGGGCTGTGATAAGCTACGATGTCGAGCTAACGACTGAAACACTCAATCGCATGAACTACTTATCAAATTTCGATGATATTTGTTTGCCGAGTAGATATTTTATCAGCGGACGTGTATTTATGTAGCACAATGCAGTAGTATGCTTCACTTTCGAGTAAATAACTAAAAACTGTTTTTAGAAAAAAAAAACAAGAGCTTGAAACCACAAAATCTACATAAATGGAAAACTGTAATTTATATAATAGTTAATATGATTATACCTACTCCTCTATAATAACCGAATTAAAAAAATATACTCACGTTTTGAATACAAAATTATCTGCGCGAAAGTTTTACGGATGTTGACCAGAATTTGTTAACCCCTGCAATGATATTCAAAGTTTTAAAATGACGGGAATCCAAAATAAATCTATATGTTATCCACTTGATAAATAGTTAGATAAATGTTTACACCAACAGCACATTCTTTATACGTTCGGCATTATTACTATATTAAGAAATAATACTAGTTTAAGTTAAATTTCATAAGAGCCTTACAATCAATACTGTCTGTTACAAACTGATACCAAAATAGGGTCCGTGTACCGCAGATGTAGTGGTTTTGAATCACTTCGTTTTATGAATTCGTTTTCCTTAAGAGGGCGTGGTACATATTTTATAATCTAAAACTGTAGGTTTCTTGAAGCCAATTTGCGAAAATAAAACAATAGCAATCCTAGACAGTAGTTTTAGCCAACGATTTAAGGAAAATAGTTTCCAGGGTTACGAACTTCCGAGGCACAATCTCTGACGCCAGAACCTCGTGCATTTAACTGCGGCGCAAGAGATTACGCGTAACGAATTAGTAAATTTGGATAAATATTTACTCATAAAGTTGGCAAATACCATTCTCTAGGATTGCCATTGTCAATTTTATAACTTTTGGCTCCGAAAAAAAGCGTGGATATCAATTGATGTTTTCAGCGTTTATGTATCAACCGCCACGTAGCGTACGCGCGTACGTACGTGTAAAAGTAGAAACGCCGAGTGTGCGTGAAAGCGTTCACATACGGCGTAGCGTGCGTACGTAATAGTTGATCTACTTCGTACGTACGCTAATTGGTGGTTGTGAATGCAGCATTTGCAAACGTAAGACTCATTTAAATATTAATAAATGTTGATAAATAATTTATATTGTAGTCATAAAGTATTTATTTCAATTTTAAAAATTATAGTACGATTACCGACATTTTGTTATGACATAAACAATTTCTAGAATTAAAATTGTTGTGAATCCAATCTCTAATACAGTAATACTTAACGTACGTGCGTGGTTATGAATCGGCCTTTAGTGGTGTTGAGGGGGGCCTGCGTTCTAACACCAGACTGTACGGCTGCTGTTGTTACAGACGACGGCAAGAGGGGAGTAAGGGAGGTGGGGATAACGTACAGCCGGCCACAAATAACTGCCACTTAATACATCTGCTCTCCCCTGACCTTGTCTGCAAGCCGCAGCGCACTAACGCAGTTCTCTTCGCTCACCGCAAACTGTGCGTAGCAGTGGCTATACAAGTAGTCGAAGTTTTATTATTATACGTTGACATCCCTGCACGTATCGGCGATGGTCCAGCCCAAACAGGAAACAACTCGAAGAATTGCATTTGTGAGTTAGGTTCACCAAAAGAGGGATAACAGTACATTCTACACAGCTGAAAAAAGAAATTACGTGTAACTTAAACTCACATTTTAAATTAAATATCACTTAACTCTGCCTAATAGTAAAGATCTAAAATTTGTTTACCGTTATGATTTCACCAAAGTTAGAAAGAAAAGTTTGTAAACACCTTAAACAACTGCCTAAGTACTTTAACTTCTGCAAAAATGGGTCAAATACGTTAATTACCCAGAACACAAACATTTCTAATGCATTTTTTCTCACAAGAAGAAATTTTAAAATGTTTCCTTTCTGAACTGGGCCATCGATGTATGTGTGTATGTATATATATATATATATATATATATATATATATATATATATATATATATATAACTTCTTCAACCTCATAGAACGTAGTTATAAGTCGCGAAAGTTGCCTACGTAGGAAATAATTTCAATACGAGGTGTAAGTACAAATTGTAACTTGTAATCCGAGTAATGTTTTCAAGTTTCGATAAACAACTGATTTTTTTTTGCTCGAGAGCAGGGTAAGCTGCTATTAGCAGACGAAAGTGATCTATTGGTGCATATTAAAAAAAAAATTCTGCCGACTAGTGGCATCGTCCTAAACGATTCTCATGTTTCTTTTTTTCGGCGTGGAAATAATTTCAACCAGAAGTCGAACCAAAAGGACTTTGGTAAGAGGCGAGAGCTATGATACACCTGCGTGCCCGCAGATTGTTTCTATATATGTGATTCACGTTAAACTGAGCAATTTTGCAAACAACGTTTGCGAACGATCACGATATTACTGCGAGGAATATTAACCCAAACATCAGTACGTCTGTTCCCTTGTAAAGATGGTATTTTATTTCAGATTGCAATTTCGAAGTATATTGTCTTGTTAAAAGAATCCTGTTGAAATTAGTGGAATCTGCATTACTTACCTTACCGCGAATGAACTAGGCCTATATACGACCATCCTGTGCGACCCCAAGTGCCTCGTGTCATTTTGCTACTCTCATCATCCCCTACGGTGTGATAAATAGTTTTATATATTATTATTCAAGGACATCTTGTACATAACCTGCTAATGAATCGCACAACGGAGACGGTGAACGTACGAATGTACAGTGCTTTAGCGTTGAGAAATCGAGGTAGGGACTAGGGTTAGACACTGAGAATAAAAAAGGGGGACATTCATTACAAAAAAAGAGGACATTTCACTAGAAAGAAGGACAGTAAAAATGTTTCTAATCGGTAAATGAATGATCAAAATACATTTTCGCATGAATAACCAAGTACAGGCAGGCAAAATATTTTTTCATATGTTTCACACTATACTCACGTGACGTTCCAAATCTGTAGAATCTTTATTTGCTACCGAAACGTAACAATCATACAACACACGCTTAGTTGCATGTTCTGTTCTTTTTTGGACAGTCTGGAAATTTTGTTTTTAAAGTATCGCTAAATTTACATTTTCTATGTGACATTTGTTGTGATACAGTGAACAAGTATGGTTTGTTGTAAATCAGCATAGCATACATGCATAAACACTCAGTTACTTTTCTGTCATTTAAATTCAGAGGGAGCAGTGTGATTCATTGCGTGTGTGTGTGTGTGTGTGTGTGTGTCACAGTAGCTGCAAGAAGTACTGGGACTCTTTCATGTATACAATGTCTCATCCTATTAAAAAGGCGGACATTTTTGAACATCAAGAAAATTCAGCCGGACGTCTGGTAACCCTATTAGAGACATCTAAGCACGGTCTAGCAGCTGCAAAACACTAAAACGTGAAATAAATCCAATAGCAACTTCTAAATTCAAAGACGAACGAACACACGAGCTTCCTATGTATGAATGTGAGCATCAAATATGTACAAGGAAGGGAGCAGTATCTAGCGTCCGAGCTTTTATGCTACCAAATTAACTGTTTTAAGGTATATTTTTCTGTCTGTGCGAGTTTAATTTTCTTAATCTGAAAGGGAACAAATATCGCAAAACTGTTGCTTAGAAATGCAGGAAATTGTTCGTACTATGTAGATTTTTTTTTTCAAAACATAAGTTTTATAATTTCGTCTAATGATCGAATAAGTTAAATTTTCTTAAAGTTAAAAACTAGCCAAATTGTAAAAACCTATGTTTAAAAAAATAGGTTAAATAATATAAACAATTCCCAACATTTCTATGAACCGATTTCGTTATATATGTTTGCTTTCAGGCTTTAAAAACTAAAACTTTCTAAAATAGAATAAATAGGGGCCTGTGGCCTTCATTCACGCGGTCAAGAAAGCCACGGTTGTCACAGTGGCTACGGCACTCGCCCACCACCAAGGCGATCCGGGTTCGATTCCCGTCGGGGTCCGTCCCAGGATTTTTGTGTGCGGGAATCGTGCCGGACGATGCCGCTGGTCGGAGGGTTTTCTCGGGAATATCCCGTTTCATCCGGCGTTCCACTCCGGCGCTACTCCATGCTCACGGCATGTAACCCCTTACCAACGTTGAAGACAGGTGTTAAGAGCTTGGTCCAGAGTTTCTACATGTTTGACCATAGTTACATTTAAAACATAAACGGGGGGCGATACCGTAAAATCGCTTTGTAACATTGTTAAAACTGGTTTTGACTACGTGCTATGATTTATTCGGCACAAAACACATCATGATGGTGGCAAATTAGTTCATTAACGAAAATTACCGTTTGTCTCGAAAAATAACATTTCATGTAAAACCAATTTGCACCAATGTTACGGAGCAATTTTATGCTATTGGCTTTTGTCTGGGTTTGGAAAAATAATTCTCTCGAAAGCCGAGGGAATCAGTCCCATGTTGAAAATGTCTCCACTTCTACGCTTCACACTGTCAACTTTATGATGCAATAAGGGGTACACCGCTCAAATGTTGAATGCAGATTTAAAAGCTGTATTTAGGATGTGCAATGTTTACTGAGTACGCACCAAAAATAAATGAAAACACACACACACACACATATATATACACACACACACACACACACATATATATATATATATATATATATATATATATATATAAATGTAAATATTGTCGCCAATAGGTGTAGGTAATATTATAGGTTAGGCGACTATTTTTACAACCCGGCAATGTTTCTACAATTGCTTATTTTGACAAGTTGAACACTATTTAGTTCAAATTGCTTCGTCTTGTAAGCTGTTTACTTCTGAAACTGTCGCTCGTGCGTAGAATTTTTTTTTACATTCGACTTTAACAAAGCCGTCTATACTTCGTTCTAGCCTCTAGTACGCTCAGTTGCCGCACACACGATACAAGTTTGCCAGCAAGACGAGATGAACAAGGTGTTCGCCTTCTTATACAAGACAGGTTATACCGTGTGTGCTGGGTTTTACAGTCTGGCGCCTGAGGCACGGCATTCCATGAAACTAAGTCGTCTATTCCTCGTGTTCCTGGTAAATAGACAAGTGCTGACGGCACTTCGCGATGGGCAGGGATTTTCGGCCAGCTGACCACGAGGGAAAACAGCTTTCGAGAAATGGGCAGCCTGGAGCAATTGTCTGATTTACGTCTCTCCTTTGTCGAACACACAGGCGTAGCGAGACTCTTATTTCTTTTTTTTTGGGGGGGGGGAAGTGGATGTTGGAAGCACATTACCTAAAGAGTTTTTAGTAAAACTACATATTAAATGTTTACACAACACACAAAATGTAGCCTCTCTACAGGCCAGAGTTTTGTGTAAGTCCCACTTCGGGTATCTTCGTCAGCGCACTGAGACATGCATCGAAATAGCAACAGTGCAACGTGCTTCTCACAACCCATTACATTTAACAAATGCAATTTAAAAAGAACCCATCAATTTCACCAACTTTTGGGCACAATCTTAAATTCCGTGTTTCAGCTTTATGACGTCTTCGACGCGAATAAAATGAAAATACTTTCTGTTCGGATTTCGCCTCGCTACCTCAATTTTTATCGAGCTGACAACACAGAAACCTCGATGTTGACATAAGTTTGGTATTCGCTACGCGTTCGTGGCGCTATTGTGATTCCAGCAACATTCTATCGGGCGAATCTGTGCTTACCGCTCGGCGACCTGAGGGTCTATTTGACCTCGCTTCGCTGGCTTTGTATTGCACGCAAGTTTATAATTAGAGGTGATGGTTAGGGCCCGGTAGTTTTCGCAAAAAGATTTTTGCATCACTCTGTTTCAGTACCTTACGTGCGCACCTGCATCTCTGCTATGTGGTCAGTGATTGGATGCCGTAACACCCAGCGTGTGGAGGTCAAACCCGCAAATCGTAGACGTGATGCGTGACAGTTATCCTTATACTGATTGGCACAGTCAAATGAATAACGACTCTGGAGAAAAACAGTCTGTGAATAGCCATGAAGTTGAGCTGCAGGTGCGCATATAAGACACTGAAACAAAGTGGGGCAAAAATCTTTTCGCGAAAACTACCGGACCCTAATGATGGTGTATAGCGAAAATGTTTTGTGTAAACGTACCATTGAAAACACTATAGCGTTTTGCAACCTGTATGATTGGATGATGTACGCCTGACACAATGTAGCTCTCTGCAGGCTAATGTCAGGCATCAAATATTACGACAGCGAGATTCTTATTAGCTAAGTCAAATATGGTGCTAGCTCCACGTACAAGCGACAGCCAGCAATATTTCGGCAAGCTGAAGGTATGTTGAAACCCCGCAAACATTCAAGTTTTCCCACTATAAATCATCATCTATATTTATAACCCATCGTGGTTTCGAAAGCGATTTCGTGGTTATAAACGTCCTCGTTTGCGAGTGTCACCATCTTTTGCGAGTACGCAAAAACTTTGCAGCAACGCACTGTCGGCGACGGCAGTTGGCAGTGCTTCGGTGGGCAGAACTCCTCTCTTTAAATAAATGTTCCTAAGTTTATGTTTACCGCGACAGAAATTTCTTAGTTCGTGGTTTTCAAACCTAATAATTAGGTCACGGTTTATGTATACTATGCTAGATGTCGGTAAGAATTCCATCACAAAATTTAGTTATTTTTTATCAGTGCTGTATACAAGTTAAGACATTTTTGAAAGTGATAAATATTGCAACTGTATTTTGAATTCGGGAAGTAACCTAAATCATTTAAGTTTCGCATTTTTACGAAGAAAAATCTCTGAAGATCATTCCTCCGATATATTGTTGGCCTTGTGCAACTACTGAAAGAAAGACGTGTACAAATTTAAATATATAAAATTTGCCATTAGTAACAAATGAAAAGACAAGTATCCATAAATAATGCGCAAATATATACAATTTATAGATTTTGAGTAAATGTTGTAGTATGTGTGTTTCTTTAGTACTACAATTAACAGTGTTTACGTCTATAACAGTTACTAACTACAGTCGGAAGACTCGTTTTTCGCCTAAGTACTAAATCTACCTTTAATATAATGAATTTTCGCTTTAAAAATATGTGTTAAAATAACGTATTAATATTACGAAAATATTGTTATCATAAAGTACGAATTTTGTTTATTAACTTTCTCTTAATTTTCTCGTGGTGGTAAGAGAAAACTGCACGGGAAAATTCTACTCTATTAATTTTAAACATAAAAGTAAAGCTACAGTGACGTAGAACTGTAATTAACTGAATAAGTGGACAAAGAAAATTAATTTGAAAATTTTAAAAGTATAATGATCTGCAAATGGTGGGATCGATCCTACGCCCAAAACAGACGAAAATTGGACACAACGGTGCTATACAATACTCCATCATGAGAAAATGGCAGACACGTCTGTAAAATGGTACCCATACTATATTTCCGTGTTGCTTATACTTTTGTTTAAGTTACACTATAATTAGAGATGATGGTATATCGCGAAAATGTTTTGTGTTAACATAGCCTTGAAAACACTGACACAACGTAACTGTCTACAGACCAATAACATGCATCAAATATTAAAATAGCGGTATTCTTATTGGCTTAGTCAAATAGGGCAGTAGCTCCACGTACAAGGAAAAGCCAGTAATCTTTTGATAAGCTGAACGTATGTTGAAGCCTAGCAAATAGTCAAGTTTTCCCGCGATAAACCATCATCTCTAACTATAATAAAGGTTTTTATTGACTGTTTTGTAGTTTAGCATTTTTTAAAATATATATTATGAAACAAAACAGCTAACTCGAATGTCATATCTAGGGCCCTGTAGTTTTCACGAAAAGATTTTTGCCCCACTTTGTTTCAGGGTCTTACGTGTACACCAGCCGCTCAACTTCATGATTATTGGCAGCGTGTTTTTGTGCAGAATCATTATTCATTTGACTATTCCAATCAGTACATGGATAGCTGTGACACACCACGCCCTTCAGGCGTTGTATGTTACGGCATCCAATCACTGACCACAAAGCAGAGATGCAGGTGCGCACGTAAGGCACTGAAACAAAGTGCTGCAAAAATATTTTCGCAAAAAACAAATGTCCCTACCTATGTTTAAGGCCATGACTTTTCGCGAAAAGTATTTCGCCCCAGTTTGTTTCAGTGCCGTACGTTCACATAGGTAATTCTGCTTCACAGAGAGTGATTGGATGTTTTAATCTTACCTTTCTTGAGGTACTACCTGCAAATTACAAACGTGTGGAGTTGCTGTAAGCTTATTATGATTGGTACAGTCAAATGAGATACGTCATTTCACAAAGACACACTGCCAATACCCATGAAGTATAATTGAGGATGTGCGCGTAAGACATTAAAACAAAGAGGGGCAAAATTATATTCGCGATATGTTCAAGGCCGTACCTATGTTCTATGCTTAGTGTTATGTTATTAATAGAGACATGCAAAATTCGCGTTATCATTTTGTAGGTGACTAAACTTCACTTCCCTATACATAACAGAGCATAATCTGCGCTTTAATTGGCCACGAATTTTTATGTGTTGTCGTTTACGTGTGTTACGTCTTTACAGAGATTGGTCTCTCTACCGTGTAAGCGTTCTCCACGGCAAGTCACGACAATATCGTCCAGCGGGAGACGTCGAACGAGCCTATATTCATTTGGAGTTTAATCGGCTGTCAAAAAGTAACGCGAATTTTGCATGTCTCTAGTTATTAATTGTGAACCCACCATAACGATCGCAAACTGCTGGCCAGAGCTAACCCTGCCCTGTAGCTAGTCCACCTTGACCCGGGACTATAAGTGCTGGTGTGCTCCGACCCTCCTCGGAGCTGTTGGTTGTGTGATGTGTGATGCGGGTGGCAGGGGTCGGTAGCTGCGAGGACTTGCCTGGGGAACTGGTTCAGCAGTTGGGCCTGCCTGCATGTATGTATGCGTGTGCGACGTGCGAACAAAAAGAGCCAGCCGGCATTCCAGCTGTCTGGCCCGAGGCGCTTCGCCCGACCTACTACTCCCCCAAACCACATCTCCTTGCCACGTAACTTCTTCAACTGGCTCATCATCTAAAATAGTCTCCTGTGCAAGAACTATTTTATCAGGCCGTTTGTCTATTTAGGTTATTCGCAACGCAATTGTTTGGTTCAACCCCTTAAGGCCTTCGATCTGAGTTGCTACGTACTCTGATATTGTCGAAACAAAATCTTGCATGATGTTAGCTAATTGGTTACTCAGCAAACTTTTTTAATTGTCAAATTAGCTGTAATATTTGTACAGTTTGTCTCAAAATATTACATTACATAGAGAAAATAATTTACATCTAATTTACAGAGCAATTTTACGCTGTCGGTAATCGTCTCGGTTTAAGGCCTAGCTCTTTAGTTTTACATTGGTTTCGAAAAACAATTTTTAACGAAAATTAGTGCATACATAAAAATTCATTCTTACAGTTTTAACACTAATATATCATTGTTTTTATCTGGATTTTTCTGTTGCAATACACATATCGGATTTTTAGATTTTTGCCCCTGAAATATCACATATTTCGTTGTGAAAATAAGCCAAAATGAAGCAAAATAATTTTATTATTTTTAAAAAAAATGCTCCGTCAAAATTGTATATCGTATGACTGTACACAGTCTCAAAATTTTGGAAAAGTATTCATTTTAAAAACGTTTAAGTTATTTACAATTGTTTGAAATAAATGAAAGATCATGGCCTTTCCTCGACTGGTGCATGGACGGCGTTGCATCGTGTGACGCGTATTCCTTTTTTACGCGAATCGACTTAACTTATTCATATTACGTTTATTTACGAAAAACACAATTGAAACTATGCTTGTATTCTTCCACATATTCAGCACGCTTGTTAGAAACATGATTTTCAGGCCTCTTAAAATGACAAACAACGGGTTTCTTTTTAGACTGCTGTACCTTCGAAAAAAATTATTACCTTAATTTGTAAAGTGCAAACCGAGAGGCATGCGTTGGTCTTTACTTCATACTATTCAAAATTTAATTGTGGTCACCGCTTTAAGTCCCGTAGGAAAAAGACTACAAAGAAAACCTTGCACGCCAGTTAGGCGCGCTGCGAATAGAGGCGATATGCTTATCGTCAAGCGTGGGACACTGGCTCTTATAATTACACTGTTCTCACGTGTCAGAGCTGGAATTTCGACACCGGCGAAGACTCTTCTTAATAGGGCGTGGTACACAATTCGACGCTAAAATCATTAATGTATAACTGCAGGTTTCTTGAAGCCAATTTGCGACAGTTAAACAATAGCAATCCTAGACAATAGTTTTATCCAACGTTTTAAACAAAATTGTTCCCAGTGTTACGAACTTCTGAGGCACAATCTCTGACGCCGGAACCCCGTGCATTTAATTGCGGCGCAAAAGATCACGCGTAACGAATTAGTAATTCTGGATAAATATTTACTCATAAAGTTGGCAAATACCATTATCTAGGATTGTCATTGAGTATTTCATCCATATTGGCTTCGAGAAAAGCATCGAAGTCAATTGAGTCTTTCAGCGTTTATTTATCTACCACGCACTCTTAAACAGTGAATTTTCTCGAAATCCGAGAAATTTGGCCCATGCCATTAAGGGCACATTCTGCCTGCACGTCGGAGGCTCAGAAGCGACGGAGCTATAAGGGTGACATTGAAACGTGTATCGAATACACATCGATATCACTATCCAAGCGCTGAATTACCATGCCGGAATTCCGCCGATTAATTTTTATTTTGGGACTTTGAGAGGTGACCAGATAATTTCATTTGTGGTAAATCTGTAGCGAAGCTCAGTGCACGTTCCTGTTTGA
>PNEQ01105519.1:0-12833 GCA_003012365.1 Medauroidea extradentata | reverse complement strand
AGATGATAGTAGCTGCCACATAACTAGATCTGACGACCTTACCGAAGCTGGATTGATGAGGAGACGGCATCGACGGACGAGCACGCACCCGCCGGGGCTCGAGCCCGAGTCCCCGGCGGAGAACTGCACTGCTGTAGATGCGGTGAGTGCTGGTGGACGACCGCTCGACGACAGACCGACAGACAGACAGACCCCGTTTGCTTGGTAACAGCGCCATATATCGGCGTGCTTGTCCTCGATATTGTGCAACCACGAGGGGGGTGAGGTGAGTTGCTGTCTTCCGTGGTTTCCAACGCTGACCTGATTGCCGCTCGGAAGTCTTGCTGTCTGGCTTGCCAGGCAATATTGCAACAATGTGAATGACAATAACATTTTTGCGCAGCATACATTTAATTTGAAATATGACAAAATACAAGGGAAATGTGTTACGGTATCATCAGAATGAGAGGAATCAAGATATAACTCAATTGCTTTGATTTATTCGGCTGGCAGTTGTTATTTCTGCTGCTACCTTAGAGTGGACAGAGTATAACATCTACTCAGGCGGTCAGTACAAGGAACTTACATGCTTGTGTGTTAATCTACGATGCAGTGCGTAGTCATACGTGTAAAAATATACCAAACAAAAAGAAAATACACTTCAAAGAATACATTTAAGTACTATCAGAAAGTGTTAAAACCATTAAATTTACTACATCCGAAAGTTCCATTATTCCTAAAAACTATCTTTTCGTAGATCTGTATAACAAAATCTACCGATCAGAAAGTTACGTAACTATTTAAGGGTTCGACAGTAGAGACCTACTTAGTTCGATAGGACGGAAACACTTTGTAGAAACGATAATACACACAATAATTATTTATGTGTGTATAGTTAGGTATGATCTTTTAATGAACTGTGCAATGGGAGTGCATAACTGGATTTAATTGCTTGGACATACTCGATTGCAAGTTATCTACTGTGTTTTTGTTTCGTCCCATCGTTGTGTCGCATGTTAACTTATGTTCCTTATTTATTTATTTTTTTCATTTATTTTCTGTTTGTTCCTTGTTTTAATTGACCCGATTCCATTTTTGAAACTTTATGTGGTAAATGAATCATGTTGACTAATACATACTCTGCTTATCTATGTTTTGCCTTATTTTTAGATTTCTTCTGACCGTAATTTATTTTGCAATGGAGTATGTCCAAACATCTAAATCCAGTCACAGTATAGTTAGGTCAAGACTTTTTAAGCCCTAATTACACTATTCTTTCCGATAATTTATAGTTTCCTACAAGTTTTAATATAAACAAATTAACCTTAGATATAATCAAAGTATTATGTTGTACCATACTAAAAGGTTAACATCTTGTTCATAATAAATAATTTTTTTGAATTATTACCCTAAACACTAGGTTGTCATTCCCTATGCTTCTAAAATTCGTCCCGCCCGTATCAATACAAGATTATGTTTTTTTTAAGCGGAAAATTTAACTGGTGTTAGTCATGTGTGGCAGAAAATTAGTTATACAGGATAACTAATTTATTGCGATTTATATTTTATTTAAATTTGAAGGAACTGTTAAGTTATATGTATTTTCAAAGTAGTATTCGCTCAGAATTGTTTCGACCGTTATAATGGAATTGTCGTTAAGTCTTCAAGGTTACTCACTTTATACCGAACTAACTAAATCATGTTTATTTTCCCTGTCATCCATGGTGGCACGGTTATACATTTCCGACATGAGAAAAATTCTAACTCGTAAGCGTAGGATTAAAAAAATGCCGAACAGACTCACCAACGACCTGTGGTCGGTTCCATCATCTGCCTCAGTTGTCAGAGGTGTTGGAGATATGGTCGTCTGCTCCACGACTGATGTTCCCCTGAAATTATTACATCCGAGTTAGCTCCTTGGACGTATCGACCAAACATATTAAACATTACACACGCCACTTAAAATAACAAAATACTTCATCATAAAAGATTTTTCTATTTCCACAAGTAGCCTACACGTTTGAATTAACTTGTCAAGTAAAAGTTACTGATAATTTTGTGTCGTGAACCACATAACATACATAAAATACTAGCCGGCCGGCTGCGGCGTTGCCCGCATGAAAATATGTAATGCAAACAGCAACTCTGGATAAAATATGTGATGAAGACATTTAACAGCTAGTGTACTCAATAGCAGTGAACTATAATTAACTGCCTTAGCTCAGTGTAAAGATCGCGCGCAATATGCTCGTATGATGTCATAGTAATTCCCATCGCAAAGTCTTGTACGGGACACGAACCCGTAACCCCACCCCTTCCACACCACAAACTTTATACAATACCTGGAGTGAATGTTAAAGGCATGCCGTGATAATTCTTTCGTATGTTGTGGCTACAGTCCAAAGAGGTTTTATTTATGAGTAGGTTGGCAAAAAGAAACAACTGTTGAATTATTTCTCCGTGATCATTCTCATTTTTCGGGAGACTAACATTTTACTGCTTTTCACCTACTTAATTTTCGAATTTCATAAAATCCTGAATTAGATTTGTAGATATTTACATAAGGTTCATTCTTATCAAAAGATCATCTCGATATCTCAACGGGTATAAGCGGTACAGATATATATTTGAAATCATATTTTTTTTAACAGCTTTCAAGGACGAAATTTGAAAAATCCTGAAATTACACTTTTTAATATTTACGTAAGATTTATTTTAAAGCAAAAAACCGTTTCAATATTTCCACTGGTTTAGGAGATAAGTGGGATTAATATTAAAAACACGTTTTATTTTTTAAGAGCTTTCAAGGACGAATTTCGAAATAAGTGTAAAAATACTTTTTAGATATTTACTTAAGCATCATTTTAAAAAAATTCACCTCATTATCTGAAATGGTTTAGGAGAAATCATGGAGTGATAAAAAACACATTTTACGGCTTTTCACCGCCTTAATTTTCGAATTTCGCAAAATCGAAAAATTTGTGAATAAGCATTTCTTTGGGCAATATTATGAAGTAACAAAATTTATGGTAGCATTCGCGGTTAATGAGATATCAAGGATTCTATTTAAACACATTTAACCCCTTTTCACCCCCTTAATTATCGAATTCCGAAAAATCCTTTCTTAGTGGGTGCCTACGGGGCAAGGGGAAGCTTCCCTCAAAATCCCATGGTTCTAGGTCATGCGGTTTGAGCAGTGCGTTGATGGGTGTGTGAGTGTGTCAGGACACTTCATTTTATATATTCAGATTACACTGAAGATCAAAATAAAGTTGTAACATTTTTAATGCAAAGAAGATATTAGTGTCACAGAATAAATTAGTAGCATTTTTACTCTGTGCCATTATGCCAAATATTTGTTATACATGCAAATAATAAACAGAAAATACAAGACGATGTTTTAGTTTCCACAAACACAAGCAACTCACATATGCATTAAAATTAAATTGTCTTGTAAAATTTACTTTTGAATAATACCTATTAAAGGTAGGATCAGTTTTCTTTATCAGGTAAGATTAGTTCCATACTGTAACCTTCCCATTATTTTAAATGATTCCAGTTCAAATCAAACGTCGTCGGCTTTCAAATCTCGATTTGTTTTCATTAATGTTAACATTATTTTAATACATACTGAAAACTTTTGCTGTATATTGGCGACACAGCTAGTGAATGTTTCTGAGTGTTTTCTGCGATTCAACAACAGTCGGTTGCAGTGTTGTTTATTCATTAACACACTTCAGTTTTTCTTGCAACACAATAGCAATAATTATTCAAAGCTCACAATTATTTGAAGATTTTGGCCTGTAAGTTACACCACAAAACTTTAACCTGTTCTATTTAAGTGTGAGTTACAAATAAGGCGTATGTTTTAATCTATTACTTTATAAAAAAAACTCTATTTCTGTAGGTAGCGAGTAGCGAACTTGAAGTATTTTGTCATACAAAGAAGCGTTTACATGAATAATGTTTTGCGTTGATGCCAAATGTACAGCCTAAAATAAAGCAGTAGGATTTTAAGTAAGATGAAGCCGCACTATATGCAGTCAAGTAAGAAAATTTTCCTCAGGGAAGATATTGAAAGCTGGAAGTGGCCTAAATAAAGTTTCAGCAGATGGTATGTTATTACAAAACTTATTTTACAAGGCGATAAATAACTCATGTGTTCCTTACCTGTTCAGTGGATGGCTGCTGCTGAACCCTAGGAAGAGTAACAGCAGCAGGAACATTACCTCTGACATGTACATAGCTCAGTCTCTGAACTGTCACAGTCAGTAAACTCTCCAACTCAGAACTATCGCAGTCAGTAAACTTTCCAACTAAAAACTATCGCAGTCAGTATACTCTCCAACTCAGAACTATCGCAGCCAGAAAAGTCTGCAACTCCAAACTATAGCAGTCAGTAAACTCTCCAACTGAAAACTATCGCAGTCAGTATACTCTCCAACTCAAAACTATCGCAGTCAGAAAACTCTCTCAAACTCAAAAGTATCGCAATCAGTATAAATCGAAGTCTGTGAACGCACGCTCGTAATCCTCTCAGAATCGCTGTAGCAACAAAAGTGACCCGATATCATTCTTGCGTTTGTATTTATTCGCGATGCTGTTATTGTTAAAAAAAAAAAAAAGACGAAAGCAGTGTTGAGGCCCTTATTGACTAAAGAATCTATTGTTGTTTCTGTCTTATAAATTAAAAATCGGAAAAACAACCTTTTGTTCATAAATGCCAGTTCTCGGCCGCCTTTGCACTGAAACCAAAGCATTATGTTTTTCACATCGGTATTTCAAATCACCTAGGAACGAAAATTAAAACCTCTAGTCCAAATAGTAATTTATTACATATATATATATATATATATATATATATATATATATATATATATATAATTGCTTACTGTCTAGCAAACACAATTAAATTATGACATTTTAATTACTAGCCTATATACGTACACAACACGGCCATAACTTCGCCAGTCCAGTTACTAAAGACGGGTAATGCGAAAAATTTGTATATATAATCTCTCTGCGAAAAATTATATTATATTCTGTGAATATTTCGCATGTAGTGTTAGTATGTTGTAGATTCAGGGTGGTGTATGTGTGGTGGGTAGATGTGATACCTAGTTATCCAGATTAACATAGCACACAAAATAAATGAAACATAATTATGACTGCAAACGTAGTGTAATTGTCTCTTGGAAAAAGGTTGCAAATGTGTGAGAAAACTGGCTGAAATCCAAAATTAAAACATAGCACTTAAAATCAAACCGTTTCTGAAGTTCGTGATCCAAAGTTAAATAAATCAATGACAAATAATAAACACTCAAAATACTTGAAAAATATTCTCAGGGTTCAAATAAAAGTCTCAATAAATGTGCCAAATATTTCCTCGGCTGCTCATTTACATAGACTAATTCTCCCAGGACCTCTGGGTACAGGTTTCTGATTATCCTGCGTGAATGTCCGAAACTAGGAAAAACAAATAATTTAACTTCATAAATAGTTCAACTTAATCATCCCGAAAACTCTCATAATCAGTTGAAAATAGTTTTAGATACAACAATTCGCAGTAATGTACTGAAATTCGAATGACGAGGTAAAGTTCCAGTATTAGACTTATCTGGCCAAAATGGCTTATCTAGGCGTCCTCTTCGTTCTTGAAGTTCACTAATAAAATATTTGTTACTAGATCCTACCTCTCAACCCTCTTCTTACGTGATCGGCGAACCTACAATCTGTGCTTCTTTTTGGTGGTACTATCACATATTCTATATTTAGGACGGGCCCAAATTAAAACGATTTAAACAGGGCGTAAAATATTACGTCGCCATTATATCCAAAAAGCTACCAAACAGTCCTACTATCCAATCCTTAGTAAAAATAGCACAAATGTGTTAAGTATTATAAATAAACAAATGTATAACAAAATTATTACTCAAATAGTAATTAAATAACAATCAGCAATTAAAAGGTATTACATTATCTGTAATTATATTTCTGAATTAAACCATTCAGTATTAGTGTGTGACTCGTTTTCGGCATAGAATCGTCATGTCGTCATAATAATTAAATTACGCCGGGGCTTTTAAAATTACTGTTAAATATTACAAATACTCTTAAAGCCCATCATTTAGCTTAAAATTACATTTTTAGTGGTTAATACATATTTCTGAGACTTTTAAAACAAGATAAGTTTATCGTCAATGCACATAACATAAGGGTCATATTTCGTATGTCACAGCCATAGTATTGTCTTGAACTATGAAAAATCACATCCGAAATTATTTAATTTTATTGACTGCCATATTACAATTTGTAAATGTTTTACATGCATTAATAATTTCATTGCAAAACATTGTTTCACTTTAGACAATAACTGACTGGTAGAAGAGTGACATAAGTATCGCACGAAAATAAATAAAGAACATATGTGTATTTGTTCCGCCTTACTTATTATGTGACTTCAAACACGGGATATAGCGAGCGTCCTGCAAGTGTACATGAACATAGAAGAAACTCACAAACGTTTTACGAATACATCTGCAGCAACCAACCAGCTGCTAACAGTTGTAACATCATAGCTGCAAACAGGTATAATTTATGAACCGACTGTGACTGACATATTACGTTGCGTGACTCCACTTCGGGCTGTCACGAGTAACTGCTATTAAGGTGGCCGCCTGGTGAATAGTGTGCAAACAATTCATCAATTGCTGCAACTTATGAATTGAGGAATCAGGTAAAATATACCGGTACAACTATGATCTAAGTGAAGCACATATTCATTATAAAGTTTTCTGGCTCAGACCTGCAACCTATAAACAAGTATTGTATAATTACATCACTCGATATAGTGATAACTGCGCTGTATATATTTCATCGATAAGTTTAACAACCAACAACTGAAGAAAATGCTGACACCAAAACGACGAGTGAACAATAGAAATAAAGAAACGTCTAAACGTCTTACAAAATAATATCTGGCTACACTTTTAGAGGCAGAAGCTGCTGCTAATGTATTCATTGTAGCAGCAGTGAATGGTAAGACGTGAGATGGCCCTTGAGTACTTTTTGGACACTGCAGAGATATATTGATTCTCCTAACCACATCTTCAGCAGATGATACACATATTTGGATCCTTCGCCCCGCATCAAGGATAACAATTTTCGTTTGCCATGTTGACATGCCATTATAAGTTTGAAAAAAGAGACACTTGACGTCGACATTGTTAATGACAAGCTTATCTCACTATGCCAAGGAAAAAAACCTTCCTTCATTATGTTTGTTATAATCATACGTAATTACAGCACATCAATTTTTTTCCCGTTTATTTACAGTATTCTTTGCTTCTCTTTATGTGTTTATCAAAATCTTTGACAAGAACTTCGTTTCAGCAGTATATAACACATTTGGTACGGAAATGGGATTTGTGAAATGTCTCTAAGATATTGTTAAGCCCTTAACTATTAGGTACTTCAAAATTGTTGTTACCATATTAATTTTCTAAATGTATGTTTTTAGTCTATCTGCAGTGTTTAAAAATATTACCCATAAAACATAAATAAACAAGCGTTTTCGAATATGGCGACCATATTAAAGCTGGTATACTAAGGGTACTATGCAATAGTACGACAAACACTACAACTCTACTAAATTCCCTGCTAGTATTATATAAAAAATCAAAAATATTTTTTCCTACATTACAAAGTATATTTTCTTATAGAACAAGAATGTAAAAACTTCATGTATGCGTGTATATATATATATATATATATATATATATATATATATATATATATATATATATATATATATATAATAAACCTGCAAAAATTCAAAACCTATGATACATTTTACTAACAAAAATAAAAGAATAAAACTATGTGTCAATTCAAAGATGTTAATGAAACTGCCACAAAAGACAATTATTTTGTCGTTGTAATAAACAGCACGATTAGTATATTTTATGAGACAATGTTTCCTATTTTCTTTATCGAAAGATTAATCGTACATATGCCTGCTGTATTTTCTCAAACGTAACTTGTCTCGCAATGTTTCATCGTGTTTTCTTGAGCGGAGACATCGATGGAAAAAAACGCGATGTTGGTCAAGTTTGCACAGGGAATGAGTTTTGTCTCTGATGGAAGGAGGTGTTGTTATATTTAGTGCAGGTCAACAACAAGTCCCGCAAGTTTCTATCCTCACTGTTTTGTTGAGAGCAGTTTGAGAAACTTGTATTTTGCGCGGGCTGCAGCATTATATTTGATTAGGAAGACGTTTGTTACAGAAACAAATATTTGAACATTTAGAATACTTTCAGTGAACTTAATATAGTAACTGCCTGCGTGTTTTTCCTAATAGCTAGTAGATAGACATAAGTTGTGTCATATTGTTCTTGAACGATCACAATAAAATAATTTATTAATGTTAAATTGGGCACTTTTGAATCCCTACACATACGTTGTTTTGCACGTATTCTCTGTTTGTTAATACATGCACACACTTGCCGTTAATAAACATTGCGCTGAAAAGTTGACCCTGAAAGTCATTAAACATATTCTAAGGGTAGATTAGTGAGTCACGAGAGGAATACCTTTTGGTTAAAGTGAAACTAAGGAGACCTTCGGTAAATCTGAAAATTTTTCATTTTTATTGCACAGTCAGATAACTGAGATATCTCAGTTGAGGTGAAGTGTTACCACAATGTAAGCGAGAAAATAATATCTATTCATTAAACGACTTGCGAATGTAGCTAAAATATAGATTATTTTCAATACTCATATGACGGCGATGCGATTAGAAAATTTACATTTAGTATTTCGCATACTGCAAATATAAAAATGCAAAATAATCGCTACCAATCGTACACGCAGTAAAGTTATTCTTGTTAATGGAGACTTATATGCAGTAAAGACTAGTGATTTTTTTTTCAAATGTTAAATCTTTAGTGCTCACTTTATCCCGACCATTTTTTATACTAAGTTAGTAGACATGTAGTTAATGTGAAATAAATATTAAAATAACTTATTTTAAAGGAATTGGTTTTACAGAAGAAAGTCCGAAACATAGCGTATTCTACGTGAAATTTCTTAATGAATACCTTGAAACGAGGTATGTGGAGATTGTTTTTGTCAGTAAATGTTCATGTAAGGTTATTATATAGGAAATGAAATTAGGCGTTAATATTTTTAAAATCCATTTTATAGTTATTTTACAAATTTGTTTTTTTATTTTGAAAAAGATATCATTTAGGATGCCCTATCTAGCAATAAGCGGCCGGAGTGGTCAAGACGGTCCGACCTCTTGACTCAGTGTGGTTAGTGCTCCTGGCTGATGGGTCGAGAGTCCAGGTTCTCAGGGTTCAGTTCCCGGCAGGAGACGTGATATTTAATGATATCTCCCTGGGTTTAGGAATGGGTGTTAGCTCGTCTCAACTGATTACAAACAGTCACGATACAATATAAACTACAAAATACACCTTACTTGAATATGCCAAACTTAAAAAAAAAGGGAGAAGACAGGGTAAATGTTTGGTGCTGTGGTGAAGTGAAGGCCATGCCATTGTGCCGAACATTTTATTTTTAAAAAAGTGATCATACAACTCTGCTCCCGCAAGGTGATCCGGGTGCGATTCCAGGCGGGATCGGTTCCCGGACTTTTGTATGTGGGAATCGTGCGGGACGATGCCGCCAGTCGGTGGGTTTTCTCGGGGATCTCCTTTTTTAGCCACCCCTTCATTCAGTTACTGCTTTATACTTGCATCACATCATTCCTCACCAGCGCTTAAGACCTAGATGTTAAGTGCTGACCAAAATATCTTCAATCAACCAAACCTAGCCTTCAAGGGACAAACAATTACCTATGCTGCTTACCGTTTAAAAATAAACTTAATTCATTGAAGACTATACTTTGGTAGTCTTATCTCTACATGCAATATACCAAATACCAGTGATCATAAACACGTGCAATTTAAACTGTCGGAAAAGCTCCAGGCGAACAACTGGCAGGTGTTCAAAAGGCATCATGTAAGTAGGTCAAACTTTCAGGAGGATAATGATAAGAACCAGATAATACGTCCATGATTAAAAACAAAAATACCTTAGGCTAGCAATAGCAGAGCATTCATCGACTGCAAACATAATGTAGAATTCAGTCAATTCGAAGCTATGGCCAACATCAACACATAACAAGACCAGTACGTGATGCATCGAAGTCCTGAAACATCCTAGAAATACAAACCTAAATAACGGATAGAAACAAAGTAAAATGTGGGGTTCAATAAAAAATGGCAAAGTGACCTGCTAGGCCACAAAAATTATGGCAACCATAGCAGCCAATCAGAAGATGGCGACAGCGAATGGCCGCTACAACAGAAGAGACTGACAGGGATTGGTTGACACGGAGACAAAGAAAATACTTGAAGTGCATGTGTGCAATCAGTAACGTAAAAAATACTTTGTCATTTGAACCTGTATTTTATCATTTTGATGAGACACGAAAATGCCACGTAATAGTATAAGAAAAAGTTCATCCCGTGTCAAATTAACTACAGTAAATTTAAAGGTTTTGTCATTACGAAGTACTTCTATAAGGGGAAATTGAAGAACTGTGTTTTCGTGAGCTGATTCTGTTAAAGTAAAGTATTTGATTATATTGAGATACAGAGTATTTACATGGAAGTGCTGATGATCTTGGTCGCAGCAGGCTGTCGTGGCGGATGCCTGCCGGAAATTCAAGTGTTTTTTAGCAAAAATACTAGATAAGGTTTCTTTAGACGCACTGTCTTCGAAAGGTGCAAAAAAAATTCAACTTTAACAACAATGCTGCAAACAAGGCAAACTAAACACAGCGCAGATTGTGGGCCCTCGGTTGTAGAAAGAAATGCAGAGAACATACTTTATTATATCGTGCAATAATACGTGTCTGAGAGTTTGCGTGTGCTGTAAATTACTGCTAGGCAAGTCGGACACATTGACTCGTGCAATTCAATGAGACCTCCTATGGACTGGAATGAAAACATACGCCCTGTCAAGGTACACTTACACCAAAACCGTAACTCCCTAAACAGTTTTTTTTTTGCGGAATAATTTAATTTAGACTTTGAGAAAATATAAACGCAATTTAGTACAGGTGCTGTGCAATCGAAACTAAAACATCGACACAGGGCAAACTGGCAGTCAACACTCGCCTCAGAAGCATGGCCATTTGAAAATGTGCAGTTCTGCTGAAGCCTCTCTCTTCAAACAGTTAGAGCATTTACGTTAGAGCGAACATTTCAAAATAGTTGATAAATTAAAATTATAAGTTTCTAAAATAATCTCACTACTTCAACTGCTTTGAAAATTAATACAAGTTCGAGACGATATAAAGTAATAAAGAGCATGAATCAACTTTTCGTACGACGACAAAAACGTATTAAAATTGTTGTGTAATTTTTTAGTTGAATGTAAAGTGTTTTTTATTCTTCAAAATATTAAGTGCGGGTAGTTCTGTGGCACCACTGGGGCAACTTATGCTTGACTGCGGTGCCATTTCAAAAACTTCTGTCTAGACGAATTTTTATAAAAAATTCCAAATTTAACTAAGGTTGAGTACGGGTCTCTTCTTAGATACAAAATATAATTAGTAAATATACGTAAAAACTGTATAATAAATGATAAACTACATTTTGAAATCAATGCGATTACCTTGGCAAAATTGTAATCTTTAAGATTTTATAAACATATACATTTAATTAGAAGAAGTGAATGTATTTTAAATTAATCCGTTTACTACCGATGTTTGTAGATGACTGCCATAACTATACCTTTTGTTGAAATGGACTTTTCTAAGAAACATTTCTACATTAATGTTTTCATTTCTGTGCTGTCGTAAATGTCTTGTATTGGAGTAAATTTGTGTACCAAATAAAGAAGAGTATGGTATGCTAGCAGTGAATAATATTTACTGTACAGTAACAAGTAAAATATGAAAAGAGCAATATAATATATTTTACGTACCATCGCAAATCCAAAATAACCTTCATTGCTGTTTATGATGAAAAAGAGAAGTTCCATCAACGGCAGGGATGTGTTTTTCAGACGTTATGCGGGTGGACCAAAATTTTATAGTAATTGAAAATTATGTTATATACATGTATTGATATTCACAGAATGTTCGAAAACTGTTTCCTTCCCTTCGAGGCCATACTGAGACAGCTGCGCTCAAGGTCATTGACCGGCTATCCAGCGTGTTTCATACCTGTCAACAATGCATTTGCATGCGTGAAAATTAATAAAACTAATTTTCTTACATAAAATGTTGTAATTTTATATTGTAAACATTCGACACGACTGCTGTGCAGTAGTATTACTGAGGTACATGTAAGTAACAAGCACAAGATACACTGCTATGTACATACGTGAAACTCTCCAGATTGGTTTCCAGAACACTTGATGACCAGCTCAACTAGCAGGTTGGTTTCCCGAACACTTGATGACCAGCTCAACTAGCAGATTGGTTTCCCGAACACTTGATGACCAGCTTAACAAGCAGATTGGTTTCCCGAACACTTGATGACCAGCTTAACAAGCAGATTAGTTTCCCGAACACTTGATGACCAGCTTAAAAAGCAGATTGGTTTCCCGAACACTTGATGACCAGATTAAAAAGCAGATTGGTTTCCCAAACACTTGATGACCAGCTTAACAAGCAGATTGGTTTCCCGAACACTTGATAACCAGCTCAACTAGCAGATTGGTATCCCGAACACTTGACGAATAGCTTAACAAGCAGATTGGTTTCCCGAACACTTGATAACCAGCTCAACTAGCAGATTGGTTTCCCGAACACTTGATGACCAGCTTAACAAGCAGAT
>PNEQ01105518.1:0-12831 GCA_003012365.1 Medauroidea extradentata | reverse complement strand
GAGTAATTGTGTGCATAACTAATTGTGTTGTGAGAGTTCTAGTTGATTACTGTTTTGTGTATTTCGTAGCTTTGTGAGCTATTAAATCCAGTACTTAATTTAACTCTTTTATTTGTAATTATAAGACCTCTATCCCAAAGAACTCATGGGAATTGCCCACATATAAAGTTTGTGCTCTCAAACTTGTAACAATACCATGAACTTTCCATAAATAAAATTGTAGGTTTCAGGTATGAAGTCCAGCGCATACTTCTTGTAGTCATGTGTTTTACGAATCCATGTGTTATATTTGAAGTCACAGCAGTCCAAAAACGCGTACCTATTTTACAGCAATTTCGAGGGGCTCCATATCATGCTGCATTTTTTTTATATCTTAGAAACCAAGCCTAGTTTCAACTGTCGGTTGTTTTAGTAGATAAACATGTGAATAAGTATGGCTGTCTCACGTACGCGGCACTCTGCTACACCATTCGTACGCCAGGTACATAAGCTTCCACGATTGAGTGATCTTTGACGCGTGGGAACAGCGTAGCGATAAGAGCCAGTATCCCACGCTCTACTAGAAACACATCGCCTCTATTCGCAGCGCGCCAAACTGGCGTGCAAGGTTTTCCTTGTTGTCTTTTTCCTACGAGACTTTAAGCGGTGACCACAACATTTCATTTCTGAGTAGTAAGAAGTAAAGACCAACGCATGCCTCTCGCTTTGCAGTTTATGAATTATGAGAATAGTTTCGGAGTTACTGCAGTCTAAAAAAACCGTATTTAGCCATTTTGAGAGGGCCGAAAATAATGTTTCTAACAAGCATGCTGAACTTTTGGAAACATAATTTTATATTTTTATGAAATAGTGTTAGTTTTGTAGACGATACTTGTGAGTGCAGTTTCCTCTAACAAAACAATTTAAGCTCTCAGATTTCTCATAACGGTGTGTCAAAATCAAAATTTGCTTGTTATGCTACCATGCAAATAGTGGAAACTAATTGACCTATTTAAATGAAATAAATCACTGTGAACTAACAACCCATTAGCTATGCAATAAAACATTTTAAAACCCACAACCTAATGTTCAGAATTAAAAAAAAAATCGCAAAATTACAAAAAAAAAATGCAAATTCAATTTTTTTTTATAAATTGCTTGTGGGATACTTTTTAAATGTTTTACTATCTAGCCCATTGCATGTTATTTCACCTTAAATTACTTTACTTACGCAAGTCAATCGGTTTTCACTATTTGCATGGGAGCAGAACATGCAAATGTTGACTTTGATGCACCATTATGACAAAAATACACCAGCTAACATTGTTTCGTAGGAGGAAACTGCAATCTCAAGTATCGTCTACAAAACTAACACTATTTAATATAAATATAAAATTATGATGTTATGGCACTTGAACACCCTTAAGGGCGCCGCCTACAAGCGCATGAGAGGCTCAGAAGCGACGGAGCTGTAAGGTCGACCTTGAAGCGCGCATCAAATACCGCGTCGCCTCAACGAGCCAAGCGCTGAACTAGCGTGCAAGGTACCCGCCGAACGGTTTTTACTATAGGACACTAAGCGGTTACCATATAATTTTATTGGTGGAAAGTCTGCAACTAAGTTCAGTGCAGGTCGCAATCTGATTTCCACATACGTCTGATTAGTACATTTTGAAATACGGACGTCTGAAAAGGCCGTCTTAACCCCTTCAAGGTGATGACGTAGCCTACGCTAGTTGAGTGCCTTACGTTTAGAGGTGACGAGCGGAGCCAAGTGGAGAGTGAGCAAGAATCGACCTGAGAACACTCTTCTTGTGGTCCAGAAGCACGCTGGACTCGGGACCCGATGTCAACTTCCGGCTCCAGCCATCCTGATTGCGGTTATTCATGCATTCCCGAAATCGCTCTGACGATGCCGCTCGTCGGCGGGTTTTCTCTGGGATCTCCCGTTATTTCACCCCTTCATTCCGGCGCTGCTCCATACTCATATCATTACACCTCTCACAAGCTCTAAATATGTAAACGCAGGTGCTGACCAAAATATCTTCAATCAACCTTAACATAGGCCATGGTCGATTCACCTCCTAGTTTCCGTCCTTGTGTACAATTGTGTGTAACCGTTCCTAACTACCTCAGCACCGGCGAGGCGTAAATTCCAACTAAATATAAAATAAACGTTTCAATTATTCTCAGTAAATCAGTTTAATGGTAACAGTTTCAAACAAAAGATATGCTTATTAATAATGTTAAATAAATGCTGTGACGGAGAGGATTTTCTGAGAAGAAACAATTCACTAATTTTTGTCAAGTGTAAATTTTAACATTAAATTTTAGACATTAAGTTTTGAACTCAATATTTTATATTGAAGATAAAACTGGGAATGTTTATCATGAGGCAGTATTCTTAGATCAAACTTGCGTAGAGTATTATTTACTCAGTTTCTTTTTTTTTTTTTTTAATGCTATTTTGAAGTAATTTTTAAAATTTTTATTCTCAACACTCATGCTTGCAATCTTGGCAATTAAAGATATTTTAACATATTGGTATATATGGCAATGTTACTGGTATAGAAGTTGGTTTTGATAACACCGTGACTACTCGCGCATCTGTTTGTCCTCATTTCTTTGCCGACGTTATTTATTGTTTGCTAGAGGAACAATAATGGAAATTTAATGCAAGTTAATGTGAAGTATGGCTGTATCTCACGCGTAACGCGTTTTTTTTTTATTTTATTTTAAGAAGCGTATGGAGACTTGAGAATACATAATCTATAAAACTACACAGTGAATACGGTATGTATTATGCTCGAATGTGGAAGTAAAATTTTAAAAACTGAGGAAAGGTGTATATCGCTGTTTACAATTCTCATGAGATATGTTCTACTAAGTATGGTGAACTGCATTTATAATGCCATGGAATCGAAGGAATAAATTTTCAGAAGAAATGTCTGATAGAAAAATAATGACTTAATACTGCATAAATATGTGACAGAGCGAGTGTTCTTCGGCTACAAAGAACATTTCCAAATATTAATTTCAATCCTAAAGAAGGGATAGCTTACTTAGGCCCCCATTTAAAAGGAATGATCAATTCACTGTCCAACTTTTCAGATTTCATTTTTTTTTTATTATTTCTTTTAGTTCAGTGCATGTGCCACTTCTTAATTTCGGCGTTCGAGAATGTGCCCCAGAAACACGTCACTTGAAAAATTATGTTTGAAAAGAGGTCAACATTCTTCCTTTTTTTTTTCGCATATTAATTTTGAAAAAGGGAAAAAGTGCACTGCATATCAATATTCTTAAAATATCATGCTTTAAATGTTAGTCAACTGCACCTTTGTACATTGCTAAATAATAAATAAAATATTATTTGACATTAAGTTTAGAATAATTGTATTTCCTATCTTTAAAAAAATATCAGATAGTGTGAAATAAATATCTTATCTAACAATGTAAATGGCGTCGTAGACTAACATTCACAGCATGAAAAGTCAGCAATGTTGGTACTCCTTCAGGAACGCTCCTAGCGGAGAAAATATTGTAGATTAAAGATGGCCGTGCACCAACCCCCGTTAATGTATACACGTTGCAATAATGTATGCTCCAGACCATGCAACGAGCCAACTGGAAGTGCGCAGTTACGTTAGGCCGGTATTACACTACCATAGTTATATGGCGCTAATATTTGTTAATTTATATGAAGAAAGGAATTGTAATTATATGCTCATGCAGCCAGTATTACGGTAGATTATTTATATATCTGATCATTTGCAATTGTTACAAAATGAATGAACAGCAGCTTTGTGTTACTGGTAGAGACAGGAAAAATTCGCGGGTTCAACGAGCTGTAGACTAGCCTCCAAGAATATATGTGAAATCGTGCAGACATCAGCAGTTTATTATCTGCTCGCTGACACTGTGAAATGGACCTGTATGTCTTCTGTGTCTGGGTGTTGTGTCGATATTCGACTGAATTCTATCTGTAGAATTCTTTGTTGTCTAATGTAATAATTTAAAAAAAATATATAGAATTCCTATGGTATTGTTCTTTTTCTTAATATTTTTTTTCTATTTTTGTGTATTGTGATTTTTTTTCTTGTTCATTTTCGTACTTTGTCATTCAACACTGGTTCGATCAGCCAAACTTGAGCAATGGCGTATGTCCACAAACCAATAAATTTTAATTGTAAACTCCCATTGCGACAAACACTTAAAAATCTCACTTAACTTATTCATATTACGTTTACGTATTAAAAAAACACATACTTGAAACTACGCTTCAATGATTTTAAAAAATCTGCTCGCTTGTTAGAAATATATGATTTTCGGGCCTCTCAAATGGCTGAAAACGATTTTCTTTTAGATTGCTGTAACTCTGAATATACCACCTGAATTCGTGAAGTACAAAAAGAGCACCATGCGCTGACCTTGACTTCATGCTATAAAAATATAGAATTTTAGGGTCACATCTTAAAATCTCACAGGAAAAAGATTACAACGAAAATTGTTCACGCTAGTTTGGCGCGCTGTGTGAGTGAGTGAGTGAGATATTTTGGTCAGCGCTTAACACCGAGGTCTTCAGCGCTGATGAGGGGTGACATGAGGTGAGTGTGAAGCAGCGCCGGAATGAAAGGGCGGGGGAAATTGGCGCACTGTGAGTAGAGGCGATACGCTTTCCGTCGAGCGTAGTACTCTCGTTCTTATCGCCCCACTGTTCCGACGGGGCCGGTGGCATTGGAGGGAGTGTGGACAGGGGACACTATACCTCCTCTAGAACAGAGGGGAGAGACAGTATAAGCATTTCCACCCACACTTAGTGTTAATATTTAAAACTATTACAATTTCTGCCAGCTGTACTCTAAATCTGAAATATTGAATATTCACTGATTCACGCAGATGGATGGAGCAGTTTCAACAATTTGAATCAGGAAAATAGTCACTGTTTAATTAGTGAATATTCACTGATTTCCTACAAGAGTGCGAACATCTCACAAGTGAATCAGTGAATATTCATAGTTTTACGGTTTTCATTTAATGAATCAGTGAAATATTACTGGAAAATTTGTGGACATTCACTAATTAACTAGTGGAATGTTGGCGCCCTTTATCGAAATCAGTGAATAGTCACTGATTTCACAGTGGTTCATCACTGATTCAATTTTACTGATTGGCATGAATCAGTGAATATTCACTAATTCAGATTTAGAGTGTGTATATTCAATATGTAGACGCGAAAGCTAATTAAATAGCACTAATTTGTACACTAAAGCCAAAATTTTCCCGGGGGAGGACCCCGGACTCCCCGCTTTAATAAGTCGATATAGGGAAAAACTCGGAAATATATTTATGACAACGATCCTGCCCCTCCCTTTTTTTTCTCCTCCAGTTTTTCAAAGAATACCTTCCGTCGCCACAGGACGAGGCAAACGCGGAAATTTGATGCCGGTACACACTATTCAGTAGTGCGACATACACCTAGGTCAAATAGGGCGCTACGCAGTAGGAAGTATGTAAAGAATAGTTGTATCAGTGTGCTAGTCACGTGCTCATTATGTCGCATTGTCCTGCTGTTCGTCAAGGACGACGCCTTGATGCGCCTCAGACTGTCCGGCTCCCATGCTCCAAGGTCTGTCCACACTCACAACACACAACACTGCACCGCGGATGTCTTGAAGGGCGATAGTAGGCGAGTTCTAGGAACGCCACGTATAGACGGCCGCCTACCTCACGCTTCACATGCGCTGCAGTGTGTTCGTAAACATATTATTTCTCTACGAAACGATTCCACGTGTGCCCATTGTGCCAACGTACGAAAAGAAAACACACTTCAGACAACGTCAGAACCTCATTGTTAAGACACTATCCTCATTAAGAACATTGTTTCTAACCCATTCAACGTGGCTAAAAACGGCCTTTTCAGACAGACTTACTTCAACTGGATGTATGTGAAACTCAGATTGCAATGTGCAATGAACTTTGCTACAGACTTTCCACCAATAAAATTATACATTGTCACCGCTTAAGGCGTCCGCCTGGATAAGGGGTATTGATCCCTACCACCTTGGATTTATTTGTTTCTTCTCGATAATTTCTGTTCCAGTCAATGTATCAAAATTGTTGTCACGACAAGGCATGGATACAAACTTAATCGATTTTCTGTAATTGCTGGAACTATAATATATTCACTATTTTGCAACGGGAAACAGCTGGAAAGGAAAAATTGCTTTATTTACGGGAGCGACTACAGAGGCCGCAACATTAACAGAAACAATGCCATATGGATCCCAAAAAGTGAATGAAACAATAAACTATGCCGGGTCAGCGTGAAAATAGTAAAACTATGTGTCTATTCCCTGATTTATAAGAAAAACCGTAAAATCGATTTCACAGGGATCAATCCCCCTTAAGGATATGTGTGTGTGTGAGGCAAACATCGATGAGGCGATAAGAGCGACGTCGGCCGGCACATGTATTGTGATATCGCCTCTACGGTCAGAGACGTAAACGCGCCCACATTGTTCCCGCCGTAACGTTTATACTGTGGTGCTTTAAGTGGTGACCCTATCATTTTATTGAACGCGCCACTGCGGCAAAGTCCAATGTACTTGTAGACCTCAATTTCGAACTAATCCGTTAAATATATCTTGAGAAACAGCCGCGTGAAATAGCCAATTTTAGCCAAGTTTGAGGACTTAAAAATATTGCTTCCAATGTGCTTGGTGTCTTAAAAGTCACATTCACAAGTAGCCTGGAGTGTGTTTTCTTTACGTAGATAAGCATTATAGATGCATTTACTGGTCTCTGAGAAAAAAACTTAACTCTGAGGCTGCACGCATCAGTTCGAGCGCCAGCCAGGTGTGATAAAATCATAATTTTATATTTCATGAAATAATGTTGTTTTGTAGACGATACTTGTGACTACATTTTTATTCTCACGCAACAATTTTAGCTCTCATAGTTTTCTCATATTGGTGATTCAAAGTTTCTAATTGCTTGTTACGCTGCTATGCAAATAGTAAAAAACAACTAACTTACTTAAATTAAATAATTCACAGTGAAATGACATGCCACGATCTACGTAACCTAACATTGATAAACCCACAACGAAATAATCTGAATGTATAAATAAATCGCCCTACGTTCAGGAATAAAGTTGCAAATCCCAAAATGTTTATATTATACAGCAATCGTTCACTGTGAGTTTTCTAACCTTAGGTTGCGTTATTTGTTATTTTACTGTAGATTATAGTCCACTGGTATTCGCTATTTGCATGTCAACGTAACATGTTGATTTTGTTGTCTTCTACACACCGTTATGGGAAAATTACGCTAGCTGAAATTGTTTATGAGAGGAAACTGAACACATAAGTATCGTATATACTAAACTGATAATATGCAGTATATATATATATATATATATATATATATATATATATATATATATATTAGACCCACTGTGACGCCTATAAGGTAATGGTTTCCTAGATATATTTTAACAAATCTTTGTGATTCAATTTTGAAATCCAGAATTAGTCATGACATGCATAAATACTAAATACATTTTTGCAATTTGAAATGTGCTTTATTTGATTCACAATTTCTGGCGTGAGACCGAAACCAATGTATAATTAGTAATTCAGTCACTACGATCTTCTAAATCACAACAATACTGGTAAAATAACATAAATTTTACTGAAGATAGTCTGTAAGCCTTACTTGGATTTGTTTTTCAACAGTCAGCATAAACGTCATGTTCTTCACAAATTTAACTAAATCCAAAAATGGAAGCATTAAGGGTTATCGTAGCCATTCTGCTGGTGATAGGCTAGCTTACTAAGACTTACGAAATCGCCCACCGTCACGGTCATTCCAGATTGTCACACGTAGAAAACATGGCAGACGTTGTCCAGTTGGCTAAAATATTTAGGGCGCCGCATACGTGAGAGGCTCAAAAGCGAGGAAGCTGTAAGGTCGACCTTGAAGCGCGCATCAAATGCCGCGTCGCCTCAACGAGCCAAGCGCTGAACTAGCGTGCAAGGATTCCGCCTGACGGTCTTTACTATGGGACATTAAGCGGTTACCATATAATTTTATTGGTGAAAAGTCTGCAACTAAGTTCAGTGCAGGTCGCAACCTGAGCTTCACATACATCCAGTTAGTATATTTTGAAGTACGGCAGTCTGAAAAAGCCGTTTTTTTTTTTTTTTTTTTTTTTTTTTTTTTTTAGCCATATTGGAGGACTTAGAAACTATGTTTTTAAAGAGCGTGGCGTCTTTAAATAGAGGTCCCGACCTTGTCTGAAGTTTCTTTTCTTTTCGTACGTTGGTACAACGGGTGCACGTAGAATATTTTCGTAGAAAAAACCTGTTCACGAATGTCTGCAACGCATTTGAAGCGTAGGGTAGGCGGCCGCCTTAAGGCCATGGTCTTTCATTTATTTCAAACAATTGCAAATTACTCGAATATTTTTTAACCAAATGCTTTGAAAAAATTTGAGACTGTGTACAGGCATATGATACACAATTTTAGCAGAGCGTTTTTAAAAATAATGTACCGTTTGCTATCAAAAATTATTTTGCTTCAATTTGGCCTATTTTCAGGGCAATAATCTAAAAATCCGTTTGGTGTATTGCAACAGAAAAATTCAGATACTATGATATGTAAGTGTTAAAACTGTAAGAAGGAATTTTTGATATATGTATTAATTTGCGTTATAATTAATATTTTCGAAACCACTGCAAGTTCTGCCGCATTCCCATCACCCTTGCAATCCGTCACTGCTCCATCTCCATCTCATATCACTCATCATACGGGGCGAGATGGTGCTACGGTAACACGTTAGACTCGCATTCGGGAGGACCCGGGTTCGATCCCTGCTTTAGCCATCTTGATTTCGGTTTTTCATGGTTTCCCAAAATCGCTCCAGGCGAATGCTGGGATGGTACCTTAACAAAGGCCATGGCCAATTCCTCTCCCAGCTGCTGTCATTGCACCAAGTTGTGTGTCACAGTGTATAATGACCTCGCTGTCGACTAGATCTATGGCCCAGTAAAAAAATATTAAATCATATTTCAACAACACAGTAATTTCGCTGAACCAAATACCTTCACTTCCTTAATTTACGGTGTCTATTCTCCTGGTTGTTAAAGAGCAGCAAACCCTCACATCTCATTATCATCCTGGCAATTGTCTTATTACTCTTAGTTAGTTTTTTTTATAGTGGCTAACTACTAACAAAAGTAACCATTACGGAAAAAATACATTATACAAAAATATTCTGAAACAAAAATTATATAAGAAACAACCTCTACAATTTTATCAGCGCTATGATTCTAATATTTCCCGGATTTTAAAAGGGGAAATTAAGAAATAAATCAGATCCTTTTATAGCAAAAGTTCTAAAATGTTATTATAAATTCATATAGAACTTTTTGTTGTTAAATAACGTAACATTAAATAAATTGAAAAAGCAAAAAACTGGCCGGTCTGATAATTATTGAACGATTTATTCATTATTATTACTTTACATTTTGTATTATGTGTATAATATATATCAATGAAACGTCTAGATTAGTGATTCAATAACCGACCATGTGATAACTTTATTTATATTTTTCCTGTGTGTATATTTTTACATGTAGGAGAAAACATGCCCCCCCCCCCTTTTTTTTCTCTCTCATAGCTTTTGTTGTCAAACGAAAAAAAAAAAGTTTTATTCCTGTTGTATTTTTTTAGTTTTATTATTATTATAAGTTTCAAACTCCTATATTTAATGTCTAAAATAGTGAATACTTAGTTTAATGCCGACGTGATCAATAGCGGGTGGTACTACATGGTATGATGATATTTACTTTTCAGTTTAAACATCATCAGCTACTGAAGTACAGTACCGCTTCTGACGTAACAGCACGTGGGTAACAGTCGCCTGTTATTCAGCCCTAGAAATACATTTATGTTACATCATTAGCACATTTTACACACATATAATATTCTTCGTAACTGTAGCAGATTGCTGTCCCACTTTAAAAACCATTACTCATTACAACCAAGGTCACAGCCAGGGAAAGGGGGATGGATTGGGGTTAAACACCCCCTTTCCTTTCCCGATCTTGTCAATCGTTAAATAGTTTTGAAGAAATTTTCCCCAGGGGAGAACCCCCAGACTCCCTGCCCTGACGGGATGGTTGGTTTTTGTTATATTATTCTCAGGACGACCTCCCTCCACTTATTTTACAGTAATCCGGGCTACATGACCGATTACAATCGTAATGAGACAGTTTAAAAAATGTAAATTTTCAAAACGTTAACTATAATTTTAGCCATTCGGAAATCAGAATAGAAAAAGCACTAAAAAGTAATTTACTGTTACTGCATTTAATTCAGTTCTAACAATAGTTGTTTGCTGATTGTGTGGTTAGCGGAGAATTTTCAAATGTAGTATCGCATATTTTCCTATTTAAATACAACTACATTGAAATAAGCTTAAATGAAATTGACCTATCTGCATTTAATACATTTTAAAACTTTTATTTATGATAGTATTATTTCTGGTAACCATATAACAGATCCCTAGAGACGTTAGAAATTAGCTTGTTCTCATTGCAGCTGTTCATTAGTTTCTCTCTGACACACTAGTACAACATGATTTGGCCTGCATTTAGTTCGATATTTCTAATTTGCCAATTCCTTCCGGGAGGTCTCAAATAAGTCGAGAGCCAATTGCCCAAATGACCCGAACTTATATTACTTGTATAAATTCTACGCGAATATTTCAGGTGCCTATAGATCCCTACTACATGTACAGAGCACGTAATAAAAGGTACGAACATAAGCATTCTCATCAACCTATATAATTGAACGTTACGTAGATAAGTTGATGTGTAGACGTTACTAGATGTTTGCTGTGCAGGCCAAGACACGACTAGTAGAAAGCTAGCCTACTGACAGCCGTGCAGACACTGCTGTGCGGAGTGCTAATGAGGAGAAAGCATAAATACAAGACAGCTCGCGTATTACTGCGACTTGCGAGATGACACGGCTGACAGCAGTACGCCTCGTCAACAAAGTCTTTGTGAACAATACTAAGAGGGTCGTCTGCCTGCGCTTTAGAGGCTCAGACGTGACGGAAGCTCGACCTTGAGAAGCACATCACATTTCTCAACGTCACAACGAACCAAGCAATTAAATAGCGTGCAAGATCCCCGATATGACTAGATATGAAGGTTAGAGATGATGGTATATCGCGAAAATGTTTTGTGCCAAGATAGCCTTGAAAACACTGACACAACGTAGCTGTCTGCAGACATCAAATATTACAATATCGGGATTCTTATTGGCTCAGTCAAATAGGGCAACAGCTCCACGTACAAGCTAAAGCCAGTAATCTTCTGGTAAGCTGGGCATGTATTGAAATCCATCAAACAGTCAACTTTTTCCGCGATAAACCATCATCTCTAATGAAGGTATATCGTGAAAATGTTTTGTGCCAACATACCTTGAAAACATGTTTCTTGCAACATTTATGATTGGGTGATATACGTCTGACACAACGTAGCTGTCTGCAGACCAATAACAGGCATCAAATATTACTATATAGGCCATTCGTATGGTTGCCATACTGCTTGTACGGTTGGCAGCGAAATTACGCAACATAGTTCCGTGCACTTTGCCATTTAAATTCAACAATACAGAAACAATACCGACCGAAAATGAATTATAGGTTAACTTTCAAGAATCATTACAATCCCAATATAATCATATAACACTATTATCTCCAAAATTCATCAGAAATATTATCTATGCTTCAATATTGCCACATTTACCAAAATTATTTCAAAACAGAAGTTATTACAGAAAATCGATTAATAAAATTTAGCATATATTTCTTCCTCTCAAGCGATGGCCATATAATTTTATTGGTGAAAATTCTGTAGCAAAATTCAGTACACGTTTCTGTCAGAATTTCGCGTACATTCGGTTCATACATTTTGAAGTACGACATTGTGTAAAAGGTGTTTTTATTAAAGAAAACCGAACAATTAAGAAAGTTCAATCATGGGCGTCACAAGGACTTAGTGCGACGAGGGTGAAGTAATGAGAATAAAAAGCAAAAAAAGCTACATAAATACGACAAATATTATTTAACATGTTTTACAGAAGACCCGCATTTTCTATTCCATTTATCAGAACCGCAATATAAATGTTTACGTAAATACAGTTGCTTAAACAAATACAAGCACGTATTACATTTATGCAAAATATGTATATAAGGCCTCATAAGTTTACAACAAAGGAAAGCGTTGGAAAAGTGTGTTTCATTTTCATAGGAGAAACATAATATTCTCATAAGCTTTAAACGCACGAGCAGTAAAATTTCTCTCAGAACAAAAAATAAATAAATAAGAAGAGGGGGGGGGGGAGTTCCCTGCCTTGACGCCCGTATATCGGTATGAACCTGCCATGGACCTTGGCTGAAAGAGAACAAGCAACTTTGAACTTTTTTTTTGTACTGACTTGCGTATTCATGAACGTTTTAATAAACAAACTTAGTAATTGTTAATGTATTAATTTAGAGCCCCGGAAATTTCGCGGATTCAACTGAGGAGAGGTTGGATTTCTAAGTCATGTATATGTTGGAAACTATTTCGATTGGTTCATTGTTTATTAAACGTGACCTTGCGGACTCCGAACCAATGGCGGACATGCGTAAAAACGCTCACGGACTCCTGCGCTACATCGTCAAATGTTCAAATGCTCACTCACTGGAGCAGCAGCCAATGAACAAATATAGCTGAGGACAGTGCACACAGGACTGTGGAGTCTAGCCTGCTGGGCGTTGAACCCGCGAAATAT
>PNEQ01105515.1:0-17498 GCA_003012365.1 Medauroidea extradentata | reverse complement strand
GAATTTAATTGTTTTATATGGGTCTTTTAAAAAAAAGATTTTCCAAGATGCAAATATCTTGTGCCCACAATTAAATTACGAAACTTAAATAATATTTTTATTTTTTTTGTCTATGTTTGTGATAACATCCCTCAAATTTTTGCACCTGTAAAAATCTGTCTCCATCTTTTATTAATTGAACATCCATATTGGGTTTCAGGATTTTCTAACATTTGAAGATGGTTTATTGAGCAATGAGACCTATGTAAAAATAAAGGGTTGTTGCAACTGTCTAAGGCATACCATTTATGCTCAAAACACACTTGAATATTCGCGCTGACATACAGAGCCTAGAGCATATACAATCCTGCGAACATCCATGTGGCGATGGTGGACGTTCACTGTCAACAAGTACAATTCTGCTAAAGTCGCAGATCAGTTTGTTGCTAGCATTCTGCATACATATCGTAGCAGTTGTGAACGGAAATGGTAGGTTTCAGGCAGGTGAAACATGTGTAGATGTATTGTGTTCGTCATGCTGATATTAAACCAAACACGGTTAACTTAGTGAGGTAATAGTTGAAAAAGGAAAATAACAAAATCGTGTCGGTATCAATAATGGCAGCTACAAACGCCACAGCGGTCTAACGGGGCACGATGCTTGTCTCCATACAAGGCAGTGCGGTTTTGATAACCGCCGGGGGTCACGCCAATTTTCACATGTCGGAATCGTGCCGGTACGATGACGTTGGCCGGTGGCTTTTATTGTGGATCTCCCGTTTTCCTTATCCTCCACTCCATGTTCATACCATGTCACCCCTATTTAGCTCTCAAAATCTTAAATGTTACGAGCCGTCGAATCTCTTCATTCTTTCTGTCAGTATTCCTACAATAAATCCTTTATGCTTGTTGTTGATTCTAAGTCGTAAAAACTATTTTACTTTTTTTCATGGCTGTTAATGTCTTAATTTGTTTAGTTTCAATATTTGCTTACAGTACAGTGGTGTGCATTGCTATCACGTAATGCTTTTTTTATTTAATTGCATCTCACCCGTGATCGAAACTCGAACAACTACTTCTGCATGTGTACTACAAGTAGCCTACCCGGTTCGACACATTCTGTCTGTTACGCATACATGCTACTTCTTTAAGAAGTTTGGCGTTTACAAGTGCAGCCATGTTACAAATGAAGAGCATATCATGACCTACGACATTTTCAATGGTGTAACATGCCCGATTTATTTCTGCATCATGTTTATGCAAATCAATTACTTTTAAAATCCTGACGTTTGGTAGATGGCATGTTTTAGAAAAACACTGAAAAAAAAAAATAATAGTAGAATGTCGGTATAAATTTTGCGTCTCTAAAGCATGGATTCGACGACCCGACGACGACACGACAGCAACAATCTTACTGTCTGTACGTAGCAGAGCCTTTACGCATTACAAAACGGCAAGACTTATCATTAGTCACATGATGCACGGAGAGAGAATCTGTTTGTTTGTAGCTGTATGTTCTAGAAACACTGAAGAATGTCACTATGTAGTTAAATTTATGTTGTACGCAAATTTTACAGTTACCGAAACACATCGGTCACCTAGCGGTAAGCTGTGAAATATAGTCAGCTTTCAAAATTATTCAAAAGTATATATAAGTACAAAGTACAGTTGTCCTGGTCGTGGAATAATTTGCAATTCGTCTGAACCAGCAAATTACATTTCATCGGAAATAAAACGGCAGTTAAATGTTTAAACAATTGCTATAAAAGCTTAAGAAACAATTTTCTTGGAAATCTTCGTTCTTTCGATGCAAAATTTAAAAAAAAATATATATATATTTTCGGCATTAATGAGGCCTCGCCAATAACATTAACAACACATCGAAGCAAAAAGAAAACTAAAAATTTTCCCATTTCATCCCCCTCCCCCAATCCTCAAGTGCGTGATGTAAAACGTAGGCCTACCACTAAAAGGTCGACTGAAATTTTCAGAGTAATCCTAAACTATACTTTTGGTCAAATTTATAAACAACTATATGTTTTCACTGACGTATTCGTTTAGTGTAATCTCTTGCGCCGAAATCAAATGCATGAAATGGTTTTGTCAGAGATATTGGCTCAAAACTATTTGCACGGGGATAGTAAGCTGAAAAAAATTAACAAAACTGTTGTGTAATCCTCTTTTAATTTTTGCATATTGGCGCAAACCTGCAATGGGCAATTAATAAATCTGGCACTCCAAGCAACTACCAGTAAGTATAAGTGTAAATATTTGTTCGAGTTTAACTAAAAGTCACCTTTCTCGTACACTACTGCGTGTCACCATCGTTATATCATTCATAGATTAATAAAATGAATGCTATTAATGAGTTAAAATTGCTTTTTAATTGTTGAAAGTAAAAATATTTGGAAGTCTAGTAAAGTTAATTAGTTGGCCAATTATAGTCGCTTATTATGACACTGTAAATTATCGCTAAAATCTCGGAAGAAAAATTTACCACTCAGAAAGCCTTCTTAGACAGACTGTGTTTGTGGATGTAAGACACAAAATCGACGGAGTGCTAAGGTTGCCATCGACTAGCGTATGTAATGCAGAAACAGCTCTACACGCAGACCTCTCAACTGGCGTGCAGTGGTCTACGTTTATTCTCATTTCTATGAACAACCGTATAATTGAATTTGTGATAGTATGGTTTTAATTCTAGCGATGTCCGGTTGATATTTTCTAACATACGGCAGTCTGAAAAATGCACTTTGTAACCATTTTTAACAGCTCGTAAATCGTGTTTCTATAAGCGTGTCAAATTTGTAAACGTATGGTGACGTAGCTTGAAGTATGTGTTCTATTCGTACATTGTATAGAAAGGCGCGTTAAGTGATAACAACGTAACTCCCTGCATTACATTTTAAAACGCAGACAGGAAGGAAATTAATAAATACTTATGATAAATAATATCATTTTAGTCTAATGAAAACATTTTTATCCTAAACTTATCACATAATGTTACATTAAAGTAAAGCTTTTACAATTTATGGTACACACAGAAGTAAAAACTAGCTGAACGAAAGAAGTATGGTTACTTAATTCCTTTGCGAAGAAAAATGCAGTACGTTATAAATTTATTCTATAACATCATTCGTATAATTGATTTTGTTCTTATAATTTTCTTTCTAAGAGTAATGAAAACGTACATAATTTTAGTAATAAATATTATTGGACGTAATTTTTACAAGTTGAAAAATATATTGTACCAAATTAAAAATTATTATATGTTTATTTGGTATCGATATAACGCTACAGTCGATGGGAGACATGCACTTTGTTTTCGTATACCAGAAATTGAAATTTATGTACAAATGTTACAAAAATTAATGTATCAAATAAATTTTAATTCTAGTATCTTACTAACAGTTAATCGTTTATTATTGTATTTCGTCTAGATGTTTGACATTATTTTGAAAAAGAATAGGTACAATGCTGAAGATACAAGCATTATTACGCAGTTATAGATAATGTGTAACATAAATTAAAATATTAAATAAAGTTTGTACGACATAAATTAATATATATAAAATACAATACAATTGTACTGTAAGCGGCATATAGCCTTTAAATGTAAATAAATAACATACATATTGTAAATACTGTAATTTAGGTTAGGATAGTCGTAGAAAGCCAGTTGAAATTTCCTTATGATTAGAATTGTATGTTTTCTGTGACTCAATTGAAAAACTTTGTTTACAGTTATTATAGTGTAATTTAGCTTTGCGTACTGGCGAGAGACGCAGCATGAACAGAGGATGGTGGCATTGTGTCACGGCAGATTGATTCTTAACACAGCAAGGGAGGGAAAGTTAGGAAAACATGGGGTGAAAACGAGCGAACAGCCTTGAGATCAAAGGGATACTAATGTTAACGTGTGTGAATTTTAAAAATATGCAACACATTGATACGGAGGATGTCAGTGTTTGTTGTTGTCGTCGTCACACACGAGAGACGCGATTGGTTGAAAGTTTTGTGCAAACCTCTCACGAATACAGGGAATGTACTTCTCGCTTCGCACAATATCTTCCGCAAGAGTTTATGGTACACAAGTTCGGCATTTTATCAGTTTAACGCCCATTTCGCGTCCTGTGCATCCCTCTTTAGTTTTCTTTTACACTTGTGCGGTTATTTTATGAAATTGTTTTAAACTCTATATGTTTGTTTCTTGTGACGTAACATCAATAATCGGAGCGACACAGTGTATGATGTGTCATGCAAGAGGTCGCGGCTTAGACGTACAGCGGCTTCGTTTACGTGCGCGCTAAGCTCGAAATCCCCTCAAGGGAGCCACGGTCTCCCATTGTGGACCGAAACCCATTCCTCCCGGACCAATCTGCTGATTACTGCGCGAAATGGTTAATTAGGCCCACTAATTGATTCCGGCGCTCCGTTAATGCCCTCGGTCCGGCCCGGCCATTAACCGGATTGGAGATTACGTCATCCGCTGCCTTGGTTGAAGGGATTAGTTGCAGTTCGGGGCGTTAATTATTGAGGTACGCCTTGCCCTGCGCCGTTTTGAAGGCAGTGGCCCAAGGTAACGGCCGTGATTGCAATCCGAGCAGCACAGCGCGCTATATCAGCTTGCGAGGTGTGTTTCCTGGGCACAAGATGTTACGCTGCAGCTGCACGTGTCATAAGCGCCGACTGTTTCCTCTAATGGGGCGCTTCTCACATGAGTGAGTGAGAGATTTTTGGTCAGCGTTTAACATCGAAGTCTTTAGTGCTGGTGAGGGGTGACATGAGATATGGAACAGCACCGGAATGAAAGGGCGTGGGAAACGGGAGATCCCCAAGAAAACCCGCTGACCATCGTCCGGCACGATTTCCACACGCGAAAATCCGGGGACATACCCCGCCGGGAATCGAGCCCGGATCGCCTTGGTGGGAGGTCTGGTCTGACCATTCGGCCACCGCGGCCCCGCGCTTCTCAAAGAATATTAATAATTTTGTGTGTATCAGATACCAGCAATGTAATTGCAAATACACACAACATCGTGTAATATAAATTAAGTTGTCAGTCTAAACAAGAATCAGGGTTCCTTCAACTGATTCGAAAAGCGGCTATATTCTGCTTGAAAATCTGTTACTTTCTCAATACTGGCTAATTCAAAAGTGAGAAATCCTATAAAATAACTGTGTCAGTAAAAACAAGCCTACTTATAATATTCGATGTATAATTGGAAAACTAATATTTACTTCTGTAATCAAAATACTACATCAACAATTTCACATGAACTTGAATGCACTAAATACATAGCGTACCACCGTTTCCAAAACAAGCATGCAAATAATTTTTGTTTGTGTGATTTTTTAAAATTTAACTAGGCCTATGTGTTGAGAAGTTAAGCTTTAATTATCATTATAAGTTACGGTACTGTAAGTGTTCCCGTTCTTCGATTGCTGGCTGATATAGGTCGTTCGGGATAAAGTGAGCACTAAAAATTTTACCTTTGAAAAATATCACTAGCCGTTGTTGCATATAATTCAACATTAATAATAGTTGCTTTACTACTTGTATGCGGTTGGCAGAGAAATTACGCAATATAGATCCGTATATTTTCCTATTTAAATTCAAACAATACTGAAACAAATAACCGAAATTGACATAATTGCATTTTATACAGTTAGTAAACTTTTTTATCAAACTGTATAGATTCATGTTTACTGCACAATTTATCTTACATGCGCAAACATCAAGTGCCGTGTCCAGAGAGGTTAGACATGTTCCGTCGTTAGCCGTTACGTGCGGAAAGATACGAAATGGCTGAAAATAGAACTTTAGCAGGGCTTTTTTTAGTACTCACTTTATCCCGAATTGCCTATAGTTTAGTTTTAGTAATTTTCAGTTCAGCTCAGTTGTTCTCTCTGAAGTTACTATATTTTAAAAACTCTGACAATATCCCAAACGGTTTAACGTTTGACAACAGACTAAATTAACGAACGTTACCAATAGCCAAAATTGGCAATTCCATTTATCAAGGCTTCATAGTCTTGTATTTCACCTACCAAAGTAGCGTAATTGGTTGTAAATCCGCATATACGATTCGAAAAGTATTAGGTTTAGTTTACAGGTTTTGTTGGGTGTAAAACTGTGTTCTTCTTGTTTAGTCGCTGAAATATGTCCAATTATGGCATTTGTCGTCAAGTAAACTTAAATCACATGAGTTTACTTTGCCATAAACTGGAGAATGTTTGGCAGAGGGGCGACGAGGTGGTTGGACCTTGGCAAAAATGCTTATTGTGTCAACTTAGTGTTAAATGGTCGGTGGTTATATTTCCCGCTGTAACCATTTAATATATTTTAATTCTGGTGCATATTTTACTTCAGTGTCGTACATTGTGTAGGTAAAACAATTTCATTAAATGTAAAACTACACAATTTTTGTACGTCTGGATACACATATTGTTCTTTATTTTTTAAATTACTTCTCTGATCCAACCAGTGAATTTATTTCGCTGATGCTGGGTGTAATTTTCATAGATTTCTAATTGAGACGTTTCAGGAAATAAAATCAGCAAGAAATTAATGGAAATCTGTGAATAATCACTGTTTCCAGTATGCAGACAAGTTACTTCTAGTTTAGGTTGAATAAACCGACCAACGTCCGTTACTACACATGAAGAGGAGGAGGTATACCACTGCTGTCTAGTCCTTTATTGTGTAGCTGTTGAATGTACCACTAATACATAAATATAATAAAATATTAATTCCAGAAAATTTTGATGTAATATTGCTTTTAAAAACAACACAAATGCTACAAACACTCTTTTGGAACCAATGACCATCTTCAGAGACTAATTTATTAAGGTTGTAATATCTTGAAGCAGCCTCTGCCTACCAGGTTTAAGAAGTTATTTATTTAAGGGGAAGTGTTAGACAAATTTATTGTATTTTTTGTTTTTCAGCCGTAACATTTATTCATATTGTATTATCGAAAATTTCTCTTTGACAAAGCATAGGATATATTCTTTGTTGACTGCTTGACATAAATAATAACAGAATCTTTCATTAATTTGTCATGCAGAATTATTGCTAGAGAATTCTTGAAAGTTAACATATAATTCTCTTGATATAATTCTGCATGACAAATTAATCAAAGATTCCGTTATTATTTACGTCAAACAATTTACCAAGAAAATTTTGATGATACAATTTGAATAAATATTATGGCTATAATTTTGAAAATACAATAAAATGGTCTAACATCCCCCCTTAAGAGTGGGTTTTATTAAATAAACGCTAAATCCTCCAATAATTATCTACATGTTTTTGAAATTAAGTAATATTAGCTAACTCCGAGAGCTAATATTTACCCAGAGAAAGGTAGTTGTTAAGCGAATTTTCTTGCGCAGCAATTAAATGTACGAGATTTCCGTGTCAGTACTATTCAAAAATACGTTATTAGAGAATTTAGGCTAAGATTGGTGTTTTTGGATTTTTTTTTTTTTTTTTTTTTTTTTTTTTTTTTTTTTTTTTTTTTTTTTTTTTTTTTTTTTTTTTTTTTTTTTTTTTTTTTTTTTTTTTTTTTTTTTTTTTTTTTTTTTTTTTTTCAAATTTACTTCGATCAAACCTACAATTCTAAACTGTGGCTTTTAGCTTTTAATTATGTACCATGTCCTCGTAAAATACCGGAAATCAATAAATTAGTTTTAAACGTAGTGCCTCCGAATAAAATATAACTCACGCAATTTTTTTAAAGAATTCTTCTGTATAAATTAATAACACCATTTTTTTATTTTAATTTTTAAAGCTTAATTTTTATTAATATTTTACAAAATACATTTTTTTGAGTGACTTTTAAAAATTTCTTTCCATTGCAATTATCAAGACATTTTATGTGTTAGATATGTGTCTTTTAGAATTATATGTATATGTTTACAAAAGTTTTTAGATAACAGATGTTTTAAATCTCGCGCCGATGTCGTTTTCCACTGACGCTACACGTACTCCCGAGCTCTAATGGAATCTGTAGTCTTGTAACCTCGCAATAAAGCCTAGTTTACACCAACGATAACATTGCGGATGTAATAATCATCAGTACATCCGGTGAAGTTCTCCATGTTATATTTCCTAGGTTAAGTATGCAAACGCGCGGCCGAACAGTAATACTAATGTGATTTTATATGTTGGAAGCCTTTTGCCATAAACTGTAGTCTTGATTTGTTCACTGCTGTTATTAATTGTATACAAGCTCATGTGATGTTGAGTAAGAAGAAATTTAAATTTTAGAACTTGGTGATAAAGTTATGTTGTTTGTTAAATTAAGTGATAGTACTGGTGATATTAGGTTGTTAGGTCATGTTCAATATGTGTTTAGTGCGGATGTTACTAACAATGTTGTAAAAATGCTTGAAAATTGTTGACAACATCTTGTTATCAACATTCTGTTATTAACTTTGTTAATATTTATAAAAAAAATGTTAATAACACTTGTTACCAGAATTTTGTTGAAAACATTTGCTAGCAACCAAAGTTACGAATTTAAAAAAAACATGCTAATAACTTTGTCACCAACGCTATTGATAACATTATTTACCCTACCCATTCTAGAGTGGTCTATATCAAAGGATAATGGTAACAAATGTTACTAGCAATGATATCAGCAATTATGAAGGCATTTTGGTCATCTAATTGCTACTAACTTCCGTTCATCATTCTTGCAACTTCGTAAGTAACATTAGTGTTGTTAGTAACAATGGTGTTTTCAGCAGTGTTAATAACACATTTACTATCAACATTGCTATAAAATAGTGTACCGTAGTTTAGAATTTGTTAATAAATTTTTTTAGCTAACATATTGTAATTAACATTGTTAGGCGCTACTTTTTTTTCGGTGTAAACTGGGCTTAAGAGTCGGCCGAAAATTATCCTAAGTTGTCATCAGCAGCAACCGAAGTATAGCTGACATTAATGGAATAACTGGCCAGTGAAACCATATAGTATAAGAATTCAGAGTCTAACATGGGCCGTTCAGTACGGCCTTCGGCACATCGTAGAATTTGAACACCAAGAAGTTTACAATTTACTGGAAAATGTTAGTTACATTTGACATGTACATTACATGATTATTAATTTTTATAACATGTCGAAATTTGAACCACAGACTACCCGGCTAGCAGAAACAAAATATTCCTGATAAAATGTTTGGTAGTCACCATTGTAATATAAGTTTAAGCTATGAAAACCAACACAATATTCTTGCAGACATTCGTACATGCGTAAGTGTTGTGCTGAGATTCCGATCGACTTCGGACTATGCAACATTTTTCTCAGGCAGGTTTGAATGTCTGCGGACTATATCCGCCGTAAGGTAAGGTGGTACTTTTAGAAAGAAACTGTTGAAAAACTTACTAGGAATACTTTAGTTATTACCACACAACTATGTAAGTAAATGAAAAAGCAATGCGGTGAGATAAATAAACATTTTTTTTATTCTTACGCGTCCGCGAGTATAGAAATTGTTCGTAATAATTATTTTAAATGTGAGTTAAACACGTCAGCTATAGGATAGTTGAAGAATGGTTGAATTGCCATTTATGCCGTAGAAATAGTTCTTCTGTACGTTATGAACAGCGGCTAAAATAGTTAAAATCGTTTAATGGAATGTGTACATATTATGTTCATTGTGAGGAAATGAAATAAAGTGTATATTTACATTAAGCATATATTACAATATTTTATAGGTGACGTATTTAGTGGCGGCGAATGAACAATGTACGTCGGCTTGCAGTGCAGCCGTCTGCCGGCAATGTTATTGTTGAGGTTTGGCGGAAGGATACATAGTTGGTGTGAAAACAATTCCAAGCTAGAAGCAGGGCTTCCAGAAAGTATCAAGTTACCGTACGGCGGGTAGCCTATACTGTCCCTGTCACATTATATGATACTAATCAAGTTTTCAGTAGAACCGTACCAATTTGTAATTTATCGTGTGACTAAATAAAAAACGCCCCATGTTTTCGCACGCAGAAATAACGACAAGTAAACACGTTAACAATATCTGACGGAGAACAACTGCGCGATAATTCTAGCTGACACCGAATTTAAGGGGTATGGAAAGGTAGGATGTCGAGCGGGTGACTGGAACACTCAATCATCAATAAAATCTGAACTACTCATCAAATTTCGATGAGAATATTTGCCGAGTAGATATTTTATCAGCTGACGTTTATATATATATAACATTATGAGGTAGTATGCTTTACTTTCGAGTAAAAAATTAAAAATGGTTTTTAGAAAAATAAGGGCTTGAAACCACAAAATCTACAAAAATGGGAAACTGTAATGTTTATAATTTTTAATACGATAATGTCTGGACCTCTATAATAACAGAATTTCAAATACACTCGCGTTTTAATTTGAAAATAAATTTACTATCCGAAAATCTCTGCGCGATAGGTTTACGGATGTTAAAATTATTTTCATATGAAAACGCGAATATTATTGAAATTCTGTTATTATAGAGGTCCAGACATTATCGTATTAAAAAATACAAACATTACAGTTTCCCATTTTTGTAGATTTTGTGGTTTCAAGCCCTTATTTTTCTAAAAACCGTTTTTAATGTTTTACTCGAAAGTAAAGCATACTACATCATAATGTTATATATATATATATATATATATATATATATATATATATATATAAACGTCAGCTGATAAAATATCTACTCGGCAAAAAATCTCATCGAAATTTGATGAGTAGCTCAGATTTTATTGACGATTGAGTGTTCCAGTCACCCGCTCGACATCCTACCTTTCCATACCCCTAAATGTCTAAAACTTGATTTGGCTTTTACGACTCCGCATTAAATTGACGGAAGTTACCAACGCCCTGCTACCGTTACGGTGACATAAAACACTTGTCACGTTACTCGATCAGTACTTTATGCTGGTGGAATATAGTCTTTTAAATTTTCCTGCAGGCAGGTACGTGGCGTGCGGAGATTTCGCGGGCGAAAAATGTTACTCGTAACTTTTCTCCGAGAACACTTGCACACTTCGCTGAAAATTACATAGCTTTAAGTATGGAAGTTGAGGTTGCATTGTAAATGCCACATATGTTGAAATACGATGCTAAATACCGATGTAAATGTGAGTGGAAATAAATATTGTAGCGTTGCGTTATTGCACCAAAAGTTGGAAGACCCTAAATAAAATTTTCCTTCTCCTTGGAGTTAAATATGGCTTCTAGACATGTTATAACTGGTTCAGTTAAACCTGAACCATATAAACTGCATAAAATAAGAGTTTCAATGCAAGATTTTGTTGGAGATAGATAAATAATGCTCATATCTACACAACATATAAAATATTCTCGCTACAGCATAGAGGTAGAAGCAACTCTGTACATATAAATCTTTGGCTATGTTTATGTTTTATTCAGATAATAATAAAACAAACTCTGTAGTTGTGTGATATTAAAGTTTTCTATTAAATTATATTACTTGATACCATTTATTTTCCCACAGGTTATGGGCCCAGCATCGTGATAAGGTAAAGTTAAGTAATATAATTTAAAAATTAAATAAATAAGTATACATAAGAAGTGATCGTGTGGCAACAGGACAACAAAATGGCAGACGGTACGTCGCGCATTGAGTTATTGGACAAGCAAAATTATGACGTCTGGAAAATACGGATGAAGTCCATACTTGTGAAACATGACCGTTGGGGTTATGTAAGCGGCGATATTCCGTATCCAACTGAATCAAATACTACAGAGCGAGAGATAAAAAAATGGACAACTGGCGATGAAAAGGCCAAGGCCGACATAATTCTGTCAATTGGAAACACCGAATTAAAGACGATAACCAAGTGCAATACATCAAAGGAAATATGGGAAAAACTGCAGTCAATCCACGCATCAAAAGGACCTGTAAGAAAAATCGAGTGGCTGACAGAGATTACATCCTTCAAAATCGACGAAGAGTACGACTTCCGGGAACGACTGGATACGTTTATAAACATCGTTGAACAGCTAGAAGGTATGATTATAGAAATACCGAGCGACATGCTAGTAGTGTTAATCCTCAAAAGCCCACCACAAAGCTTCGAGAATTTTCGATGCGCAATTAGGTCAAACGATGAATTACCAATCGTAGAGTCACTAGTTGGAAAAATACTAGACGAAAATCGAAGTAGAAAATCTGCAGAATCCACAAATAATAACAACGTGTTATATGTCGGCGGGCGATATAGCAAAAATCTACATCGTGAAAAATCAAAACACAAATCAAAGGAAATCAAGCCATGTTTCATATGCGGAGAAATTGGTCATTGGGCAGATAAGTGCCCACAACGACGACAAAAATTCGCAAGGAATGTTGAATCAACATCAGAGACCCACTACGTCGTGGATCAACCAGAAGAAGTTAACAAAGTGACTTCAAGAATGAGATGGTGTTTGGACAGCGGCTGTACCACGCACATGTGTGCTAGCGAAGAATTTCTAACCGATGTCCAAGAGTGTGCGACAACATTGAACATGGCTAATGCAGCATCAACGATGGCGAGAGCAAAAGGACTCGCACACATCAAGACAACAACAGAAAAAGGTAATGTCGATCTAAATCTACGTAACACCTTACTCGTAAAAGATCTTAGAACTAATCTTATCTCCGTGTCAAAAATCACTCAAAATGATCGAGAGATTTTATTTAGAAAAGACGATGCCATCGTTAGAGACCTAAATGGAGAAGTGAAGTTAGTTGCAGATCGAGTTGGAGACCTGTATTACCTACGGGAACAAACAGAACCAGAAAAGGAAGTGAACAATGTGACAGGGAGAGTACATGCATCGGATTCTAACTTATGGCATGCTAGATTAGGACACTTGCACATGGACGCCGTAATAAACCTCTCTAGAGGTCAGGCCTCTGGGATAAAACCCCTGAGTAAGGACACAACAACGTGCGACGTATGTCTCCGTGGAAAATTGGCGACGAAACCTTTTATACCAAGAGAAAATAAGAGCAGTAGGTTGCTCGAAATAATACACTCAGACCTATGTCAACCTTCAGAGATAAAATCAGAAGGAGGAAATCGATACTTCGTAACATTCATCGATGACTACAGCGACTGGTGTGAACTATACCTACTAAAAGGCAAGGACGGAGTACTGGAGGCATTTAAAACATATAAAAATTACGTGGAAAAACAATCCGGCCGAAAAATTAAGGCGTTACAGTCCGACAATGGACGGGAATATTGCAACAAACAGTTCGACAAGTACCTAAAACACGAGGGAATCAAGAGGCGGCTAACAGCACCTTACACACCTCAACAGAATGGAGTAGCAGAGCGCATGAACCGTACAATCGTCGACATGGCTAGATGCCTACTGATCCAAGCAGGATTTCCTACAATGTGTTGGGGAGAAGCTATTACAACTGCTAACTATCTAAGGAACCGTTGTCCTAGTCGAAGCCATGGAGGCATGACCCCACATGAACTGTGGTTCGGAAAAAGGCCAGGCTTGAAACACCTGCGAGTGTTCGGTGCAAAAGTATTTGTACTGAAAAAGGAGACAAGGCGTCAAAAACTCGACGAAAAATCAACCGAATGAAGGTTGGTAGGATATTGTGAGACAGCTAAGGCCTACCGAGTACGAAGAAACGACAACGGAAAAATCGTCATAACAAGAGACGTACAAATAGTAGAAGAGAACGTAATGAAAACGAGAAGTGTCATACAATCGGACATCGAATACACTCATCCACAGGAAGATGCTAACGAGCCAGGGAGAGTCACCAGAAACAAGGAACACGAAAGCGAATCCCCACCAGCACGTACACGAGGAAGACCCAGTAAACAAAGATCTGGGAAGCCTGGAAGACCTCGAAAATTTTACAGATATGTAAGTGCGTCGAGTATTGCTTCAAGTCGAGCATCTAGTTGCAAAAATAAATCACAAGAAGAAGAGATGCCATCAGGGAGTGACGACAGCGAAGTATCAAACGAAGTTTTCGTTCCAGGAGACGAAGAAGAAAAACACACTAAAACCGAAAAAGACTCAAATGAAACAGAGAAGTCACCCGGAGAAACTGAAAGCAATACCGACAAAGGAGAAGTATTCATGAATGCAGGGTTCATCGAGGAACAAATCCTAATGACCGACATAGAGCCTGAGGAAGCAGTACGCGGGGAACAATCACAGGAGTGGAGAGCTGCGATTGCAGACGAAGTTCGTTCTCACCTCAAACATGGAACATGGGAGCTAGTAGACCGCCCAGAGAAAAGGATAGTGATCGGATCTAAACTCATATTGAAAAATAAGATCAACGCCGAAGGAAAAATTGAGCGCAAAAAGGCGCGCATAGTAGCTCGGGGATTTTCGCAAAGACCCGGTTTCGACTTCAACGAGACAGCAGCACCGGTAGCAAGATTGGAGACCGTACGACTACTAGCAGCACTATCGACGAGAATGGAAACAAAAGTGCATCAAATGGACGTTAAAACGGCCTACCTCTATGGAGACATTGACGAAGAACTATACATGGAAGTTCCAGTCATGTTAAAGGAAGCACTGGAGGACATAGTTCGCTACGAGCAACAAGATTCGCCGATACTTGCAAATGCATCAAGAACGTTAACAAGCCTCAGAGAAGGTAGGAAAGTCTGTAGGTTACACAAGGCGATCTACGGATTAAAACAATCTGGCAGAAATTGGTATGATCGGCTGAAAGCAGCACTTAAGAAATTAGGACTTGAACCAACCATTTCAGATCCGTGCCAGTTCAAATACAGTGTCGAAGATAAAGTTTTGCTAGTAGCAGTCTACGGAGATGACATACTCGCGATGTCAAACAACGACGAAATGATCCAAAAATTCAAAATTTTATTCAAGAAAGAGTTCGAAATCAAGGACTTGGGCGAGGCCAAGTACTGCCTAGGGATCGAATTCAAACAAGAAAAAGGCAGAACCTACCTAAGTCAGAAAAGATATGTCGAAGAGCTACTGGAGCGATTCAAAATGACGAACTGCAACCCACAACACACGCCGGCAAACCCAACATCAAGATTAAGAACTGGGACAGACCCGAACAAGCCAACAAAAAATCCTCAATACCGAGAACTCATCGGGTCACTAATGTACTTGTCGGTAGCAACGAGGCCAGATATAGCGCACAGTGTAAGCATGCTGAGTCAATTTAATGAGGATCCTAAAGAGGAACACTGGGGCGCTGCGAAAAGAGTACTAAGGTACTTAAAGGGAACATCAGGACGTGCTTTGGTCTATAACAAACAAGGTGAGAAGATCGTAGGATACGCCGCCGCTGATTGGGGTAATGACTCCGACGACTCACGATCGTACACCGGATACGTATTCACACTTGCAGGAGCCGCTATCAGCTGGAAATCAAAGAAACAACAGACTGTGGCATTATCGACAACTGAGGCTGAATATAGGGCGTTCACCGAGGCAACAAAAGAGTCAATGTACCTACGGGGACTTATTGGTGAAATTGGAGCCCCACAATTATCAGAAGGCCTGATATATTGCGATAACCAGGGAGCAGTACAATTGACAACAACAACAACAAACTTCCACGACAGAACAAAACATGTCCGAATACAATTCAACTTCGTCAAGGAGGCTGTAACAAATAAGGATATACAATTACGACACATGCCATCAGAAAGCATGATAGCCGACATTTTGACGAAATCATTAGCGAGGGAGAGACATGACACCATTGTCGAAGCTATGGGAATGAAAGATATATAGTAACCACACATACATATTCGCATTAAGGGAGAGTGTTGGAGATAGATAAATAATGCTCATATCTACACAACATATAAAATATTTTCGCTACAAGCATAGAGGTAGAAGCAACTCTGTACATATAAATCTTTGGCTATGTTTATGTTTTATTCAGATAATAATAAAACAAACTCTGTAGTTGTGTAATATTAAAGTTTTCTATTAAATTATATTACTTGATACCATTTATTTTCCCACAGATTTCACTAGTGGGAAAGTTTTTTTCCCTAACATTCTACTTTACTCAAAAGAAAATTGCTTATGTGTGACAGGCAATAAATTGAGATTGTGATTAATTTGGAAAGACAGCTGTAAAACATAAATTTATGTGTTTTTTTTTATAAAATGTACTTAAATAATAATTAAAATTCTGTATAAGTTAAAGAAAGTAAGACTCTGTTGTTTATTAAATCTCAGTACTGTCGGAATGTTTCTCTTAGTCTACTCTGTTAAATTTCCGGAAAAGAATGTTGAATAATTACTTTGGACAGTTTCATATGCCGTAACAGTACTAGCATACATTAGCTTGCGATGTCAGAAGTACTATCCGTAAATATTTTATGTTCTAGAAATATTAAATTTTCGGAAATAAAACTGAAAAAAAAATATATAGAAAATATAAAAATCCAAACTGGAGACATTACCGCACGTCGAATGTTCAATGTGGGACGCTGTACAATTAATGAAAACTGTCTTAATATTATAATATATAATATTGTATTCATTAATTTTTTTTTCATGCTGTCAGTCCTTTCTCTTTATCTTTGCAAAAGTGTAAGGAAATCAAACTCTTAAACTTTGGTTGGAGAACGCTCACTCTCGAATAAGTAAATTGCTATTTTTTATCAAGTAAATATTAAGACAGGTACGAATCCTTGAATATAAATATAATCCCCTATAAATAATATTTCAGAGCTTATATTAATTAAATTAATACGGGTGCCTCACCGTTATTACATGCACTATTACTTGACGCCAGGTTTTGCTAATATTTAACGTTGTCTATTTGACTAGTACATTATATAGAACGAACCATGCCATATAGTTGCAAGCGAATATAATTCGCCGTTTATAGGCAATATGCACACAACTGTTGCTGTGAAAATTAAACAGCGGCTGGTTTGTTGCAAAAAGTGCTACTTCCGTCAAGGAATAGGCATGCATGCGCTTTTGCGCGACTCAGTAAATTTGGAAACAAATTTACTTTTGCTCGGTTTGAAAAAAAAATCTGCAATGAAGAGAAAAATCTACGATTTTCGCAAGCTAAATAACATCCTTTCGTTACAGTTTTAATGGAGTACACAGGTTTTGATAAGATTTTTCTTTTCTTTTTGTTTAGTGGGCCATGCCGCTTAATTCACTATCCTCAGATATCAGCATGATGGTTACGAGGGCTGGCCACACATATTATTATTATTACTATTATTATTATTATTATTATTATTATTATTATTATTATAGTTAGGTGTAGTTCCATATGGAACCCGACCGACACAGCTATACATAGCGGTCAGATGTACTGGTTCAGTAGTATCGTTGAATAATGTGAAGTAGAAAAACAAAGGAGCAGAATATGAAAGGTTATACTTGTTTCTTGAGGATGAAATGTTTAACTCGAAAAGGTTCTAGAAAATAAATAAGTTATGGTCACGAATCAAGTAGTTTATTTATTTATCAGTAATTTATTGAGACAAATAGGTATATGTAT
>PNEQ01105514.1:0-17494 GCA_003012365.1 Medauroidea extradentata | reverse complement strand
CGCTGTTCCCTTCTCGATTATTTATTACTTCACCTCGCCTGGGTTCGAACTGATACGGCCTTACCCCAGCCATAGCTTGCACAATAACAGACCAATAACGTGGGTACCTTAGCTAGTTAACCGTGCTACTGAGCAAAGCGAAACGACTAGTGAAATGCCTAGCGCAGCCTAGCAGACCGGCTGACGCCGCGCCGCGCCAACTGCGTGATTGGGAGAAGTGACGTCATCACTGAGACCCACGGGAATTTCAATTGCAGATTACGAGCGTTCTATCCATCGTACACGCCTGCGGTTTTGACTGAGATTATTTGTTTTGCCTCAGCTATGTAGATTTACTCTTATCTGAAAACGCATTTTTTAAGTTCACAGGGCCTTTAAGATGTTCTTTGATAACAACTCCACTTCCCACCCCTCCAGTCCATGCTCTATAGTCGTTGCCTACAACGACTTCCTGTCCAGCCACTCTCATAGTCCATAGATATAACATACTACATAGATATAACATACTACATAAAAATTACATATCCGTGCGGTATTCATTTAAGACCAAACTATAAAACTAAGTAGCTATAATTGAAAACAATTATATAATTTTGGTAACGTAAGTTCCTAATTGTCATTAAATCATTACAATCTATGTACTATTCATACTGGTAGTTTAACCGTTTTATGATACAAGAAAACATAGTCACGTGGGTAGTTTGTCTATGTATAAAATATAAAGCCCAATACGCGGTAAGGTTCTAAGGTAAAACATGCTATTTTCATTAAATACTTACACAAAACTAATATGTTTTATATGAGTATACAACTTCACAGTCTTCATAAGATGAAAACTATAAACTAACGATCTTAGCAAGCGTTTCGTAGTAGAATGTGTAAATCGGTGCTGTTCTCCGACATTTTAATATTTCTTGACAATTAAAGCCGGCTTTATGCTGTAGCTATTGTAGTGTTTTGTGTTCATAAAATACGGTTTCTTATTTAATCTCCGTTACAGTTTGATCTGTTTACTTAATAGCTGGGTGAATATAATAAACATGAATGCACACAGCTATCGTATTCTGAATATCTTTGCTTCAAAATACGTTTCATTATAGGCCTAAGTCTGACATTTTGGGTTATTTTAATGCAATTCATTTAATACAATCTCTTTGAAAACAGAAAAAAAAAATTTTTACCCTAGTGATACCTAGGATGAATGTTTTGTTTATCCTATAGCTAATAACATATTTATATTTGTGCATGTTGATTAAACATGGTTTTGTTCTGGGCTAGATAAAGCTTTTATCTCACCTCGTTGCCGACTTAGGCGTTCCATCCATTTTTGAAGAAACTTCTAAAGCTATCAGTGACTACCCCTTGTTTGGCTAACAGAAAACTCAGTGACAAAACTAGACTAAGAGTGAAGAAAGTTCTAGATTTCTGATATAGATATTAAAAATGTGGTGCTAATTATTTTATAGTTGATATATAGTTGCATTTATGATGTTATAAGACAAGTTTATGAAAAACAAAATGTTGTTTTTTAATTTATTAGTGAAATGCCGTATTTATTTGGAGATATAATGCAATTTTTATCTGTAAGTCAAAATGCAGAATACGACTTACGCTTATTGCTATCAACTATTTTGACAATTCAAACAGCAGTAATGTGTGGCGTTGTTGTAGATACCCATAAAGGAGCTAAGATGATAGTTAAACTGTAGAGAGGCGCCAAATATGACTCTGATAGTATGTCAACACAATTACTATGCGTAAAGTCAATTCCCAATATGTTTCGCAGGTGAAGACTACATATAATAATACAAACTATTACATTAATGTAAGAATTTAAAGGAAATAGTTTCTTTTACCTTACTATGTATTAAACTTATACATATCTGTGACACATGACCCAGATGACATACGTTTTCTTGTATTATTAATAGATTAAAATACCAGTATGAAAAACGCATAGCTTGTAATAGTTTAAAAACAATTAGCAACTTACGTTGCCAAATTACTATAACACTTTTAGTTATAGTTCTTTTGTTTCTTTGTTTCAAATAAATCTTATGTTAGTACGTTATTGATTTAGTCTTAAATTAATATTGCACGAATCCCTTATATTTGTAAACTAATGTGTTTCAATTTTCAATTTTATCTTAATGGTAGGAATAAACACGACTTTATAGTTTGGCCATTTGATAATTACGAACGGTATGTATGATAAGTACGTACTTCTTTTTAATCTACTCAATATTTTCAATAGATTAATTGTGTGAAAAAAAATCTCTTTCATCTTCTGGGCTTTAACCTGCGCGTCAAGAAAGGTAGGAGAGTGTCGTGAGAAGCGCCTCGGTTTGTCGCGATTTCGATGTGCGTCTCGATACGCTGCCGAAGATACCTGAAGTGAGACCTAGACAAAACTCTGGCCTGTAGAGGGGCAACATTTTATGTGTTGCCGAGTGTACATAAAGGTTATAAAATCAAAATTATAAAGTCGTAGGCCTCGATACAAATTCTCTGTACATAAAGTGTCTCTCTGACCACTCGTAAAAGGTGGACCCAACGTCTAGTTTTGAGCATCTCGATGGTCCTCTTGACGTCACAGAACGCCAACACTACTACTCGCTACAAACAATATCGTCGAACATTCTTGAATACCGCTCGCAAACTAACTCCCACACAAGACGCAGTTCGGCAAAAATATTCAGTCTCTGGCACAATTCCCTTGTACATTCTTAATCTAAAGTCCAGAAATCTCGTGGCAACTCTCTGTAGCGAAGCTATGAGAAACACGTCGCATCATGGTCCAAGTATTGTCGAGGAGCAGAGTGTAGGCACAATAATTCTCCAGGCCGCGATATATATATATCATCTGAGTGTTTACAAAACTAGATACAGGCATGCAGCTGGATGTTGCGGCATTTCATAAAGGATAACAGTGCGTTCTGAGGTCCTTTAGTCCTGCCACCATTGTTCCAGCTTGCACTGGTCGCAACAGTGCATATGACATATTGCAGTGTTCAAATACACAATTTAGTTTAAACTTTAAAATATGTGAATTTAGTTTTTGCAAGTAGCATGCATAATTTTATATTACCTTTCTAGTAGACATCACTCATCACTGTAGTCACGGAACAGAATATTTAGTTTATTGAAACCAAGAAAGTACAAACAGTAGATATTTTATACATAACACAATGTATGGAAAGAGGGATGTAGACGAAGCTGCTTGACGAGGCCAAAACCGAACTGAGGTTTGTGGAGCCAAGACAGAGATTTCGTTCAATCTATATATAAAATGAAGTGCCCCTCCCACTCACTCACTCACTCTCTCACTCTCTCACTCACTCTCTCACTCACTCACTCTCCCGCTTATCATCAATGCACAGCCCGAACTGCTGGACAGAGTCATGAAATTTTCAGAGTGACTTCCTCTAACGCCGTAGGCACTCAATAATACGGGATTTTTCGAAATTAGAAAATAAAGGGAGTGAAAAGTGGTGAAATCGGTTTTCAGGGAATCCTAGATACCACTTAAAACTGTTTAGATATTAAGGTGATTTTTCCTTTAGAATCATGCTTACGTAAATGCATCTTACATTTTTTTCCCCGAAATCCGAAAATTTAAAGGCTGAATACGGCTTAAATGTGTTTTCAGGTAATCCTAGATAGTTAAAATACCATAGGCTTTATTTCAGAATGAATTTTAAGTAAATACATTTTACTTGTTAGATTTCTCGAAATTTGAACATTAAGGAGGCAGAAAGCCGTAGAGTGTGTTTTCAATCACTCCTCGAAAAATATTAAGCCCAATGAGATATCGAATATACTTTTAGTTGAGATTGTAGTTTTGCATGCCCTTAAAATATAGTTTCGGTGTATTTTTAAACTAATTATCTAAGGATATTTAAACAAATGAAACGTTGTTTCGATTTATCTCCGTATCTCTTAAACCTGTGAAAATATCGAAATTATTATTTTTAAATGCACGAATCCTATGTAAATATCTATAAAACTATTTCAATATTTTACATAAGTCTACTATTTAGAAGGTGGAAAGATGTAAAATATTCCAGAAATCCAGAAAAGCAGGTATGGCCGCGTAGAAATACATAATAATATGGTACTCTTAATACGCATGCCTCTTTGGCCACGGGCCTGTATTAGACACATTTTAAATTTTTTAATAATTTTGAATAACTATCTTGACGTAGTTGTTGGGTTCAAATCCCGTGTTAAGCATGGCGACGGGGAACTGGTGTATTATAAAACACATATAATGTTATAGCTTGTAGAAGAGTTAATTTTCTATTTGAAGTTTGCGAGGTTGTTAAATGTTCAAATAATAACGGACGTATTCGTGACGAAAGCGGTTGAGATGAGATATTTGGTCGGCTCTCAGCTAAGGTTCTGAGAGTAGGTCAGAGTTGGCAGGAGGTATATGGAGCAGCATCTGGAATGAAGATTCGAGTAAACGGCAGATTCCGTAGAAAATTCACCGACCTACGACATTGAACAGGCACGACCATCACATGTGAAAATCCAGTTGAACCAGCTGGGAATCGAACCTGAACTACAATATTATTGTTAAATTTTAAAAGAATTCTTGTCAAAGCCGCGACGAGGGACATATTATACGATACGCACTTATTAGAGACAGCTGCCCGACTATTTCCTTTCCTTTTTTAAGTTAACTATAATATTGTAAAAAGTAATATCTGCCGACGACACTACGACAACTGACGTAACATTATACAGTATTGTTAACAAATGTATCATACTTGATGCGAAACCGCGATAAGGACGGTTAGTAAGAATTATATCGCCTAATTCATTATGTGTATTTATGAAACTTTCAGGGCTATTCACGTTGACTAACCTATCCGGGCCGTGCCGAAAATTTTAAAACAGGAATACTGCGGCTGGCATATTGTCTGCCTGTACACACGGCTATAGTAATACTTGTAGATATTGCCTGTTACACCACAGTTCCCTGTAATGAATAATTAATACAATTTTTGTATTTTGCCACATGCAACTGATCTGAACTACGTAAAGAAATTGTTTCTTAAAACAGTCTGTGTTTGGAGCTTGTATTTTAACATGTGAAGAGTAGAACGTCTTCAGTAATTGTCAGCCATATTTTGCAGTACCTTTTATTTCACTTCTGCACTTCGAGTCTAATTTCTAATGCTACCTACTGTTTAGCTTCGTTAGGAAGAAGTATCAGACTGGCCATGCTAGTGGAAATTTTTTACTACTTGATCATCTTTGATTAGGGAATTTTTTACTGAGCAATTTATTTATTTTTATAATTGCCTATTTATCGGCGTGAGTTCCTTACATACTACTCAAGTGTGTGTAACAAACATTCAAGAATATTGTGACCAGGATTTATTTGAGGTAAATCTCGTTTGTTTGTTACAGTGGTCGGTGTGTACATGCATACACAGGAAGAAAACTTTGTTGGAACGGTTTCCGACCAATTATTTTGTTGTGAACACGGATTATTTTTGGTTACTAAAGAATGCTTACGGAATCGCCGATTCCACATTTCTGAGTCCTACTTGTGTTCAATAAAATGTTGTATAGGCGTGTGTGTATTGTGAAGAATATGCTGCACTGTTCATACACAGAAAAAAGTTTAGTAATCATGGTGAAAGTAATCTCTGAACATTTACTGTACAGGAACAAAAGGTAGAATGTTATAGTACAGCAACAGAAGGAGTAATGTCAAAAAACATTGCTGAAACATTGTAAATAGGAGCGGCCATGCCTAAGGATTTGTTTTGAAAAGCATTGAAGCCAGATTTAATTACAAATGTTACATTGAAATACAATCTGATATTTAGTTGTATAGTTTACAATAAAATGTTCTATTCTAGCTGTCAGTAATGAAATCATTCGTATTTTTGCTACTCTTATTTTCTGAATGCATATTATGTACTACCTTAAATTATAACGGCCGCCTACCTCACGCTTCAAATGCGTTGCAGAGTGTTCGTAAACAGGTTTTTGCTACGAAAATATTCCACGTGTGCCCATTGTGCCAACGTACGAAAAGAAGAGAAACTTCAGACCAGGTTGAAACCTCGTTGTTTAGACGCCACGCTCCTTAAAAACACTGTTTCTAAGCCCTCCAACATGGCTATAAACTGCCTTTATCAGACTGCCGTCCTTCAAAATGCACTAACCAGGTGTACGCGAAACTCAGATGCGACCTGCACTGAACTTAGCTGCAGACTTTCCACCAATAACATTACATGGTCACCGCTTAGTGTCCCATAGTAAAAACCGTTCAGCGGGAAGCTTGCACGTTAGTTCAGCGCTTGGCTCGTTGAGGCGACGCGACATTTGATGCGCGCTTCAAGGTCGACCTTACTGCTTCGTCTCTTTTGAGCCTCTCACGAGCAGGTAGGCGGTGCCCTAAAAACTCACAAATTATTGTTTTGTGTATCTCAAAATGGCGATAAATGTCACTTCACGACAAGCCTTCTCCTAATGTAGTAGTATGGAACTGTTCTCCGAGGTTTTATCAGGTATTGTGTTTCTGAGAACTGTATTCTGTTATGGTACTCCGTTGGTTGTTTGTGAATAAGTTCTTATTAAAATACATTATTCTGTCAAACAAAGTAATTAAACCAGAAGAATGTAATGAAAGCAAAATAAGAGCGAAGTAAGGGTTTGTAGCATATATGATGAAGAAATTAAAATTAGCTTCGACAATTCGTATTCTTATAAGGTTAGAGTGACTAGGGACAAGGGTTTCATGGAAATGCATGTGTGTTGCACGACTTTTACAGCAATGCAGGACATATCAAAGGAACGAATAAATCTTCCAAGGATAAGTGTGGGAAGCATGGAGCAAGCAAGTGCTATAAAGCACTTCCAAAACGAACCAAACTTGCAGTTACTACACACACAGCAATTTTCGAAGGAAGAAGAAGTCACTAAAATCTTAATAAATATTTCAAAATTGTATTTACTTGAATATATAAATATCAAGAAAATGTTCCAGTTGTATTTTAGGAGAGGCAGCCCCAAAGTATCGTATACATATTATAGATACATCTTCAAGACAAAATTCTATATTTCATTTTGGTTACCAACGATATGACACATGCAATGCATATAATGAATATCTAGCATAGATGCGAACACTGGAGAAAGAATTCGTAAAACATCCAGCTACTTCAGAAGAACGATCAAATAAGAAAAGAGAAATAAATCAGCTAAAAATTTACAATAAATTGCATAAGAGAAAAGTCCAGGCCTTATACTTCAGAAAAACAGCATCCAGGACAAGAGCAACACAATCCTAGACTACAGAAAGTATTTAGATTGCCTTTCATAAGAATCTTCCTATCCCAAACATTGCCACTACAGATGTTTACTGTTGCAAGTAGTTGTATTATAAATTATTCAATATTCTTGTACTATCAACCAGTGAAGCTATATTCTATTGCTACACTGAAGTAATGGTGAAGAAGGGAGCTGCAGAAGTTGTTTCTATGTTCCATTATTTAATTGTTAATATCCTTCAAGATGGGTTGAGAATCCTCGACATATTTTGTGATTCTTGTTGAGGACAAAGCAAGACCTGCACGATGTTCAAATATCTGCAATATGTTATCATAAATACCAGGAAGTTACACACAATCAAGGTTATATTTCCTATTAGGGGACACTCCTACCTGGAGTGAGACCGAAATATGGCTCTGATCAACGATAATAGGAGGGTGGAGGTACCACAGGAATGGATTAATGAAATTCAGAATGCTTGGCGTAAGCTGGCACTAATGAAGTGAAATTGACCAGGTTATCTTGACCCCAAATTTGTGAAAAAGTGTTCTTGCTCTTCATGACCAATTTGGGAAATAGTACGCCACCCACGTATGATAGAACACAGATACAATGGATAGGCTTACTGGGAAACCTCTGGCTTACTGGGAAACCTCTGTCATCCGGCCACATGGTTCAATGGACCCCTCAAGTGAATTTCAATGAGAACATCCAAACTACGTGCATATAAAAAGAAATCGATGTGTGTTACGGTGGTTCGTTTAGTTTTACGTATGTAGTCAATCATAAAATATAACAAATGTTAAATTTCAAAGATATTCGAGTCGGAGGTTTTATAAAAGTTTAGTGTTACGCACATTGTTATATCGCACAATATCAGAGCAATATCCGAGCACTGTAAAATGCAATAACGCATTAAGTAAATCTGTTTACTGGCGCAAACCATTACTATATTTAATTATTTAATACCCATATACTTACTGTACAATAAAACCACACCAAGTGTCGGCCACGGTGGTGCAATGGTTACTCTCTGGGCTGATGTTGGAAAACTTAAGGAGTTCAATAATATTTCGGGTTAGTATAATATTGTTTCTCATATTTTGCATGGTACCGTCGATTATTTATCGAAATGTAATATCTTGTATAATTAATAGTATTTTGTATTTCATTACGTATGTTAGGTTCATATGCAATACACAAATTTATACGGCAAAGAATACTTCTGGGCTATTGTGTGGTGTTAGTTTGTTAGTTTAGCGTACCGCAAAAAAAAAAAATAGTTATTTATGTTGTATAACTGTTCAGCATAAGCCGACTGCAGCACTATTTACCACTAATGACGTCTTCATTACATAATATGTGAAGTAACGAGTGATTGAACACGCACAAGGTAAACACATTTAGCCTAAATGCACGCGTAACCATATGAGACCTATTATTTCAATGTAGGTACACTATCCTACTAGATCTCATAAAAAAATCACTTTCGCGATTCGCATTTAATTTAAATCGCTGTTCCTTCCGCGCAAATATGCCATTTCAGACATCGTGTTAATTTGGTTGCGAAAATGGAAAATAGATAGTTTTAAAAAATTAATGAAACAATTTTGTATCTGACGCTTGTAAAACTGTCTAACAGTATTACTTAAAAAATATATGACGTACGTGGGTTTTGAACCCGGATCCTTATAAATAGTACTTAGTACCGTAACTTTACGCTACATTTTACCCACTTTTTTTTTCTTGGTGCAGTGGCGATGCTGAAGCTTCCGCATCATCACTGCACCAAACACTCCCCCCTTTAAGGACGTTGGACCCGTAAACATTCTAAATTTTATATTTGTTCCAAACACTGTTCAACTTTTACACATCAGATAACATGTAATTTCCCCAAATAAAAAAAAATTAGGTCTCATAGTTTTAGCATTATGACCTATCAAAGTCACAAAATGGCAGTTGCGGTGTAGCCAAAATAATAAAAAATAATAAACGTACAGAAACAAGATAATTCATATTGATTCTTAATGATGTGAGCTACTTCAAGACACTTTTGTGAACATAAAGCGATAACCTTTTGTATTTTTAAAAAATTGATGAAAATGAGTAAATTTTTGCATAATTTTGACTTTTGGCTACTACTGAAATTTTCAAAACTAACTTTTGTCAACCATGTCGTAAAATGCATTGCTACACTAACTATCAGTTCCTGTAATTTTGAATTTATTCGTTAATTACTTTTTTTGATTTTGGCTACACCGCAATGGCCATTTTGAGACTTTGATGAGTGATTATGCAAAAACTATGGGACCTAATTTTTTTTATTTGGGGAAATAACATGTTTTCTGATGTGCAAATGTTGAACAGTGTTTGGCACAAAAATAAAATTTTGAATTTTTACGGGTCCAACGCCCTTAATGTGTCTTTATTGAGTGACCCCAGTACTTTTCGTGAGACAATTTGTATAGTGACAATTTTCGAGACCCAAATGGACAAATACAAATTTACACCCAGCCAGACCTGGGAATCGAACCCAGAACCCCCCGCATCAAAGCCGGCCGCTCAACCAACTTTTTTTTTTTTTTTTTTTTTTTTTAATGTATGGTACAATGGCAAGGCTGACGCCTCGCCACTGCACCAAACATTCCCCCCCTTTAAGATAGTTAACTAAGCCATTCCCCAGGAACGTTGTATTGTGTAGTTGTCGTTGTAATTGCAAGTTGTCTACAGACAAGACGAACACAAACACCCAGTCCTGAACCCGAGGAGGTGGTTGTAAATGACACCTCCCCGGCCGGGAATCGAACCCGGGACCCTTGCCTCAGCAGCCAGGAGCGCTAACCACTGAGCCAAGCGGTCGGACAACCAACTGAGCCACGGGGGGTCGGCACTGCAGTAGAAATGCTCGTAGTAATCTAAATTAGGTTATACCTGTTGCCACAAGTAAAATTAAATAAATCAATAAATTTGATTTTGGTGACTTTTTAAAATGGAATGACAAACTTATTTCCTGTCAGTGGAAACCGTGATGCGAAAATTCATACCCGTAATGAAGCAACAAAGTTTCATTATTTATTTAGTAATGTGGTATTCATAACACTTTTGTTCTATTATGCTGTGCAACAATGCAGCATTTTATTACTTTTATAATTATTGAATATGCTTTGAAATATTGTGTCACTATACTAATACACACACAACGTAACTAAAGAAAACAAAATTTGTATTTTTTATTGGAAATTATGTATACGACTGAAAACTTTTTGAACTTTGAATTTACTCTCCTGCACTTTTTACTTTTTATGACATTCCCCCTTTTCTTCCTGCTGTCTTCACACACATACACACACATACACACACACACATATTGTATATATATATATATATATATATATATATACATGCATGTATAATGGGAGATTTCAGAAGAGAACGACTGTGACAAATGCAGCGTCACGTGACAAGGGGCGAGTGTGGACAGAGGCGCACGTGGTCATGATGTCACGTGGGCAAAACGCGGCATCAGGAGAGAGAGACGGCACAGACCTTGCTCTCACTAGTTGAGGGGGTGGGGGGAAAGGAACTGAGTTGAAGGCGGAAGGGGTACGCTAATTAATTACAGGTTGCGAGTCCATGAAATAGTTGCCACAGCTGATGAGAGCCAATTAACTTAGCCCGTGCTCGGTGTACGAAGGAAGGAACCTACCTGTCTATTGGTGTATTTATACGTTCTCAGAAGCTGCTCCACAGACACTATCACCAACTTTCGTCTTTATCTTAATTAATGTCATAGTCAATGATGCCTGCCCGCTGTTAGTTGATGCTTCACCTACTTGTGTGCCCATGCGTGTTTGTTGCACTAAGCACCTTACGAAGGAACGGAAGAATATTTTAAATTTGGGTATTAACTCAGCGTTTAATTTCTCTGTAGTGCTATTTTCTACAACTGTTTTGTATTTTTATGACTGTTTTGGCGTTACATCGCTTCATCTTTCCGTAACCATATTTAAATTATTTTTTCAGTATTAATTCCTAGAGGTGTCGTCTGTATCGGAAAAAGCCCCTACTTTTGTGTTCTGAGTAAAGCACTATTTTCAGTAGCATACACAGTTTATACAGAATGGAAGTTTAGTTGATTTTTTAAAAACATTATTCTCCCTTTTGACATGGCGAAGTTTCCTTGCGACATTATGTCTTGATGCATTTTTTGGAAAGTTGGTAGAGTATTTATCATTGGAGTATAGAAGAATCCTAATGTTCCCAATATAAATTTGTCTGAGAAGCTCTTCTCCAAATAAATGCTTGATAACTGGCTCAGCGTAGTTGCAGACGAAGAGCATCTTGAGTAGGAAGAAGTTTGTGAAAATATTTCCCCTCAAAAACGTTTTCACTCAAGCATCTAGTCAATTACAATTTGCGTGCCGGCTACTAAACATTTCCCACTCGCTGAAGTCTTCTTCGTTTATTTGATTTTTCGTCTGTGATGTAGAAAGTAACTCTGCACCATCTATGTCAATCTTCCAGACTGACTGTTTTCCATGTTCTCCATGTTATTTTATATGGCGCTCACATATCTCAGCGACTGAAACTGTGTTATTTGAATAATGATCATCGCGTATTTCCAGGTATTTGTTTGCTGTTAGTTGATCTAGAAATGAGGAAGTGGTGTTGGTCTACTGGTTACAATACTTATAAGTGTACTTTAACACATTGTTGCTCGAGAGGATATCTTTACAGATTATGAAACATTCATATCAAAAACAAAATTTGCTCTAAAACATGGCTTGTTGAAATGATCAAAAACCCTCTTTTAAGAACAGTCTGCATATCTCCGAAATTTGTGCCGGATTCTGTTTACGTATTCCCTGCAGTAGTGCCATACTACAAGTTATATTTGCAAGTTTCACTTAATCATCTAGGTGTATCGTTGAAGGTGTAGCTTTGTAGCCAGCGAAGATCATACCATTTGGTTTGAAAAGAGAAGGTGGACAGTCCAGCAAGTAGATACAAATAGCCAATGCGAGCGTTAGAGCTGGGACTTGTGGGCGTGGCGAGGATAGATTCGGTTGCTATCTTTAACAACGTCATTAAAAGTTTCGCAGACATCATCAAAATTTTCTGAAATTCGAGCAAATTGGCTAAAAACGAGGGAATATTACCAACAATTGTAAAAAAAACTAAAAAAACGCATAACTACAAATAAACTATAAAATTTAAAAATCAAAAACATTTTATAAGATTCCAACACGCAAAAAAATGGCTTATAATTACTCTGACGTCTTCGCAAGTCGCCTTACTTGTCCAGAATGCTAATTTTGACTGTCTTCCCAAAGCGGACAAGTGACTCCACTTTTCAAGGGTAAAATTTGAGATGTGTACTGGGCAGCCGTCATAAAAATCATTCAATAATTTTTAAATTTTATGTTTTCTTAATATTTAAATTTTGTAATATTATAAAAAATTAACTTATATACTAGTGTTAATTGTGTTTATTGCTTAAGCACCCCTACATCATAATACTTACCATATAAAATCAATGAATACCATTAGAAATTTACTGAAAATTTTCTTTAAATATGAAATTACTATTTTTTAAACCATTTTTCATACATTAATTACTTTTTCAAACGTTTGCACGGAAAATTTTGGTAACTGCTCAAGCCTACTTCCAATCTAGTAATGACCAATAGCAAATAAATCGACAATATTTTGTTGAAAATTATTTATTAATCCTTTATTAAAAAATTTTATTTGATTATTTTTAAATATTTTAAAACTATTTTCTGTATTTACATTAAATACGTTTACATGCTAACGAGGTGTACAGTTAAGCACCCAGTATATTCCTGCCCATATACATTCAGCTAGGGCTAATTAAATCAGTAAATCAAAGAAAAAGTTATATAATATTGAAAATTTAATTAATAAATATTTTCTCATATAATTTATGTGGTAACATTTTTTAAAATGTAAATACCAATAATATTAATTGGTTAACCCCACCTCCATCTTAGCTGTACCAGATCTATTTTCGATAAATTCAACCTATACATTTCTTAAAGTCAATTTTTTAAACTGTATGTATTTATTAATTATAAAAGAATTAAGATATACTCCGGAATGCCTTCGCACACGCCCTCTTAGTTACATCTGATAGATTTCCGATCAACTCAAATGATCGATTTTGAAGTTTAAAACAAACTATTTAAAGAGTCAGTACCACCTTCAAGGGCCGAGACAACATACGTACAAGTTGCAACTGGCAATACACAGCATGCATGCGTGAGGTCATGAAAACTCACTTTGTTCACAGTGGTGCGAGAAATCAGTGTCCGCGATCTCACTGAAAACTCCTCCCACTTTCCAATCCGCACCTTCTGCATTACATACACATATATGAGACTTTCTCTCTTCACAACTACCGGTTATATACAATCGAAAACTGCCTGATTTAAGTAGACTCAAAAATGAACGTTTTGCGACTTGTGAGGATTTTCAGAGAAATTCAAGACATTTAGGGTTTTTCAAATTTTTGGATTTTGCTATAATATTTTCTTAAACTTTTGTAATTTTGGGTGTTTTCCCTTTTTCTAAAAAAAAGTTAACCTCGTAACCTCGTTTCTTGGCAATTTTCTAATTTTGAAAAAAAAAAAAAAAAATATATATATATATGTATGCGACGTAATTCATAATTTTCATGACATCATTCGAGATGTCGTTGAAGTCGACCATCAAGACCAGCACAGCCCCAGACCTCTGAAGCAATCGGTCATGTGTATGGTCTCCAGTAATTCATGTTGGAGAAACAAATGTGCATTGAAACTCTGTAATCCTGCTGCACATGCCAGAACTCTTCGACTGACTTCTCTTGACGTTCTTCATTTGTCACTAATTGTTTCGACTGCATGCTCTCTAAAGTCTTTGGTAAATAATGCTATTATTTTCGTATATGCTTACATCATAACTTGGTCAATTATCTTAGTTCGGCGTATGAAGAATATTACCAAATATTGCACGTTGAACAACACGACTCGTGTAAATACACGGCAAGTCAACAATTTAATGACGAAAGAGACATAAAGTCCCCAACATTTTTACAAACCTTTTACATATTAAAAATCTTGCTGCCTTCTTTTGTAGTATTAGTAGTAGTAGTAGTAGTAGTAGTTAGGTGTAGGGGAAAACTCTTCAATTTACAAGTCCAAAAAATTCGTAAGCCAGTTGTTTAAGGCATCGCCTACTGGCCGTGTGTTGTGTGAGTGAGGCACGGCGCCAAGGGCGATGTTGACCGGCTCATCTGGTATGTATCGCCTCTACTGCAAGATACTGAAACGGCGTGGAGTGAATGGTATCGTATATCTCTCGCCTGACTTACACTTTCTGTGGTGACCCCATCTTTTAAATGGTGAAAAGTTTTATGCTAAGTCCATTGCATGCTCCTATCCTATTATAACAGTTTCACACGAATCCCGTGACTAGTTTTTCAGATGTAACAGGTTGAATAAGCTGTTTTTAACCATTTTGAGGAGCTCCAAAATGAATTTTTTCTAATCTACGTGGTGTTTTGAAACCACTTTCAGTCATCGTTTTGAGTGTGCTTTCTTTTCGTACATAGCCACATTGGGCATATGTGGAATAGTTTCTTTAAAAAAGCGTATTTACGAACACGCTTCAGCAGATTTTAAGCGCGTGGTAGGCGAAGCCTTAAATTCATTCGGCCTGAAATTCGGCAATATTTTTAATAACCCAGTTGACGACGTGCTAATATTTGGAACTTCTTTGTATGTGGACGGTAAATGTACTGTGTGCTCGTTTGACCGACATGTAGGTGCTTGATTCTTAGGTTCCTTACTGTTTCCATTGTACGTTGAACCGCTTTAACATAAACTGTGTCAAACAAATGCTTGTCCTGCATTACTTACGAATTATTGTACAAAAGTATCGATATACTGAGAATAAAGTTCAGAAAATTTCCTTCTAAACCATAATAATTGTCCGTATTTTACAAACTATGGGTTGAGAACTGTTATATTTATGATTCTTCTAGGCAGTACATGAGACATCCATGGCTTGTATGTCTCGTGATGCTCACGTGTTTACTGGCACTGATGCATGGTCTATGAAGCACCTGAGTCATCCATGTCTTGTGTGTCTCGTGAGGCTGCTGCGTTTATTGGCACTGATGCATGGTCTGTAAAGCACTTGAGTCATCCATGCCTCGTGTGTCTCGTGAAGCTGCCGAGTTTACTGGCTATGATGCATTGTCTATGCAGTACATTAGTCATAAATGGTTTGTGTGTCTCGTGAGGCAGAAGTGTTTACTGGCAATGATGCATGTTCAATGCAGCACATTAGTAATCCATTGCTTGTGTGTCTCGTGAGACAGAAGTGTTTACTGGCAATAATGAATGATCCATGCAGCACATTAGTCGTCCATGGCTTGTATATCTCGTGGGTCAGAAGTGTTTACTGGCAGTGGTGCAGTGTCTATGCGGCAGATTAGTCATTCACGAGTTGTGTGTCTAATGAGGCTCATGAGTTTACTGGCAATAATAAATGGTCTATGCTGCTCATTAGTCATCAGTGGCTTGTATGTCTCGTGAGGATGCCGTGTTTACTGGCAATGATGCATGGTCAATGCAGCACATTTGTCATCCATGAATAGTGTGTCTCGTGAGGCTGTTGTGTTAACTGGCAATGAAGCATGGTTTTTCAGCACATTAGTCATTCATGCCTTGTGTGTCTAATGAGGTTGCCGTGTTAACTGGCAATGGTGCAAGGTCTATGCATCACATAAGTCTTTAATGGCTTGTATGTCTCGTGATGCTGCCGTGTTTACTGACAATAATGCCTGGTCTATGCATCACATTAGTCTTTTATGGCTTGTGTGTCTCGTGAGGCTGCCGTGTTTACTGGCCATGATGCATGGTCTATGCAGCACACTAGTCATTCATGGCTTGTGTGTCAAATGAGGTTGCCGTGTTAACTGGCAATGAAGCATGGTTTTTCAGCACATTAGTCATTCGTGCCTTGTGTGTCTAATGAGGTTGCCGTGTTAACTGGCAATGATGCAAGGTCTATGCATCACATTAGTCTTTAATGGCTTGTATGTCTCGTGATGCTGCCGTGTTTACTGGCAATAATGCCTGGTCTATGCATCACATAAGTCTTTTATGGCTTGTGTGTCACGTGAGGCTGCTGTGTTTACTGGCAATAAAGCATGGTCTATGCATCACATTACTCTTTTATGGCTTGTGTGTCTCGGTATGTTTGCTGTGTTTACTGGCAATAATGCATGGTCTATGCATCACTTAGTCTTTTATGGCTTGTGTGTCTCGTGATGCTGCCGTGTTTACTGGCAGTAATGCATGGTCTACGCATCACATTAGTCTTTTATGGCTTGTATGTCTCGTGAGCCTGCAGTGTTTACTGGCAATAATCGATGGTCTGTGCATCACGTTAGTTTTTATGGCTTGAGTGTCTCGTGAGGCTGCCGTGTTTACTGGCAATAATGCATGGTCTATGCATCACATTAGTTTTTTATGGCTTGTGTGTCACGTGAGGCTGCTGTGTTTACTGGCAATAAAGCATGGTCTATGCATCACATTACACTTTTATGGCTTGTGTGTCACGGTATGTTTGCTGTGTTTACTGGCAACAATGCATGGTCTATGCATCACTTAGTCTTTTATGGCTTGTGTGTCTCGTGATGCTGCCGTGTTTACTGGCAGTAATGCATGGTCTACGCATCACATTAGTCTTTTATGGCTTGTATGTCTCGTGAGCCTGCCGTGTTTACTGGCAATAATCGATGGTCTGTGCATCACGTTAGTTTTTATGGCTTGAGTGTCTCGTGAGGCTTCCGTGTTTACTGGCAATAATGCATGGTCTATGCATCACATTAGTTTTTTATGGCTTGTATGTCTCGTGAGGCTGCCGTGTTTACTAGCCATGATGCATGGTCTATGCAACACATTAGTCTTTTATGGCTTGTGTGTCTCGTGAGGCTGCCGTGTTTACTGGCAATAATGCATGGTCTATGCATCACATTAGTCTTTTATGGCTTGTGTGTCTCGTGAGGCTGCCGTGTTTACTGGCAATGATGCATGGTCTATGCAGCACATTAGTCTTTTATGGCTTGTGTGTCTCGTAAGGCTGCCGTGTTTACTGGCAATAATGCATGGTCTATGCATCACATTAG